>PVKC010004380.1:0-35861 GCA_004027635.1 Crocidura indochinensis | reverse complement strand
AACACTCTGCATATGTACATAAATATAAGTAAATGATTTGTTAAACTCAAATAAATGAAAAAGAATAGCATGGTCACAAACAGAATATTTTATTGCCAATAACTATTTCCAGATAAATTTCTGAACTCACCAAATATCTACCCACATTTATAATTCTTATGAGTAGAAACAAACAAGTTAAAATTTAAATAGAAATGTAGACACAAAACATAGCCAAATTTTAAAATAGAAAAATTACAGGACAAGTATATTATGGTGTTCTGATTTTGGGGGAACCACATCCTGTTGTGCTCAGCGATCATTCCTGGGTCTACACTCAGAAATTATTCCTGGAAAATGTAAGGACCATATTGGTTGCCAGGGGATTGAACCCTGTTGCTTCTGAAGACAAGAGTCTTACTTGTTGTACTATCTCTCCAGTCTATGGGATTATAATAGTTGAAATTCGATGGTATTTAATATGTCTTGAAAAATATGTCATGTAAGTAAATATATAAAAATAAATTTGCTAGAAGTGTTCTAATTCATTAGGATAAGATGATTTGCTTTTTCATTTATTTTGGAACCACACTCAGTTATGCTCAATAAACAAGCCTGGCAGTGCTCAGGATTCAGACTTGTGTTGTAGCCTCCGTCACAGACCATTCAAGTGACTTAACTTTTGAACTATCTCTTCAAACCATATGATCAATGTTTTTAGAAACAAGATTAAAAAAGAAATATAGTGATGTATTTAGTTTTATCAGAACTTTCCACAAATCTTATGAATGTAGAAACACTTTAACAAAAAGACTAAGGTTTTAGGCATAGCAAAGCTCAATGAATAATACTTATTCATAGAGGAAGATAAGAAAAAAGAAATTTGTTAAAATATCAACATGAAGAATTTGTCTATAGAGAAATACAGACGCACATGTGAAAAGCTGTTCAGTTTGGCTACACAGCAGAGGCATGCAAATGAAAATATCTGTAAAATAATAGCTGTAACCTAGTGTGAGGCAAAAACCAAAAGGCTTGAGAATATAAACTACAGATTAGTATGTAAAGAAACAGATACACTTGTACACTGCTAGTGGCTGTGTAAATTTATGCAGTCACTTTGAAGGGCAATCTGGCCCTTTTTAAACATTTTAAAAATGCATACTTTCTGGTAGAGCATTTCCTTTTAACTTTTTCCACTCCAGGAAAAAATTACTGGTGAAGGGGGGTGGGTTACTTTTATATAATTGAAACCCAATTACAAACACCTTTGTAATCATAGTGCTTAAATAAAGATATTATTAATAATTTAATAAATGCCCAGAGAATAAAATTAAATTAATTGTCAGTATTTTGTTGTTTGTTTGTTATATAGGGTCCATAGAGCAATGCTGCAGGATTATGGTGGTGTCAGGAAAGACAAGAGCGATCACTCCAGCAATATGTTGTCTTCCAATGACATGCTAAGGTCATTTATAGCCATGAAGACCATCTCTGTTAGTTCTGAGTCATCCCTTAATTAGAGTCACAGTGACATGATTCTTGTGTTGTAGCACTTGAGCCATATCTTTGGCCCCAGAATATTAATCTTAAACAACAAAAATTCTCATTAATAGGAATCATATTCCTATTAAATTCTCAATAATAATCATAATGCATATAAATATAGCGGGCCAGTATGATTGCTTCAGAGCAAGAGGAAATTTATAAGAATGATATTTACATAAAGATAATGTTAAGATATTGCTATAAAAATGAATATAAAGGATGATTTATAAAGAATATTTATGCAAAAACAAATAATGAATAAGTTTTATGTGACTATATGTACAATTCCATCAATTAAAAGCTAGTGATCAGAATATAACATGAGGGAATATATAATCTATTTAAATGTTTTATTTTATGATTATTGTATGAGGGAATATATAATCTATTTAAAATGTTTTATTTTATTTTATCTTATAATAATGTAGACAAATAAAAAATTCCATATAAAATAAAATTATGTGTGATATTAATAATATATAAGTATATAAAATATATCATACTTAAAATATTCAAAGATATAGAAATAATGTCTAATTGTTATCTAAATTTCATAGAAATAGAAAACCTTAGCTATACATTGGAAATCATTCTGGCAAGAGGTACTTTCAGACCATTTGGGCAGATGGATTTGTTGTTGCAGCTTCTTTGGAGGATAGAGTTTATGGTAACTTTGCACTGAAACACATTGAGAGCATTTTTTCTTTCTATTGAGTACATTAATATACATAATGAAATTGAGGACTGGGAGATAACTCAAAGACGAGGAGTGCATGTTTGAGATTTATGACATCAAGGAATATGTGTATGATAGTTGGTACGTGTGTGTGAATTTAACACCTGCCACTGCATGGCCTCCTAAATGCAATGCTGTATAAATCTAGTGACCTTAGAACTGCTCCAACAAGCACAAAACAGTCATTCCAAGAAGTTTTAGGAGTCGTCCCTAACACTACCTGCCCACCCTCCCCGAAATCCTTGGGAGCCAATAACAAAGAAGAAAACAACAATTTTAAATTTAAAAAAATACACATTTAAGTTGAAAATCAGCAAGAAAAATATTTGTTGCAAAGGAAAAACTAGTACTCTTAATCTGAAGACTGCACTATGAATCTTAATAATTCTTAGTGAATTAATATTGTGAAAAATTAATAGTATCTCTAGAATGGAGTTACTGATTTTTTTATTTAAACTTCTATGATTTACAAAGTTATTCAAAGTTGGGATTTTAGCTAAACAATGTTTTGTGATCAATCCCACCACCAGTGTTAACCTCCCTTCACCCATGCTCCCAGAGCACATTCCATACCATGACTTCTTCCACAGCCTGCCAGCATAACAGGCCCATTTTAAATTTTGGTTATTAGAGTTTGGGTCTCATTATTTCATTGTTATTGATTCTGGCTTAGATATTTAGTTATGTCCTTTGTTACCACCATCAATGAAATGGATATCCCTTGGCCTTTGTCCCCTGCCCTTTCATATTTGTGTTTCTCCTCCTTCACCCCTTCTTACAAAACTTTAGTCAGATTCTAGAACTTTCTTCTTTGTACCTTCTTGCAATGTCACCTAGAGAAGCCAGTTTAACCAGAATCCTTTACTTGTTAGATCTGAACAGTTTCACCATCTGTTACCATACACCAGGTGATGATTGGTCAGCAAGGACTAGCTTCAACACAGTCCTGTCAGATAAATTTAACCAAAATCCTCCAAAATGACTCATATTTTGTTTATAATTTTTCAATCTACTGATAATTATAAATTTCCTAACCCATGTTCTATTTGTAATGAACACAAATACATGCTTAAAAACTTCATTTCTGGAACCAGAGTGATCATACACTGGGTACTTCTCTAGAATTTGAGTTCAGCAGACCCAGTTCAATTCCTGGCATCCAATATGATTTCCTAGATTTCCAGAATTGCTTCCTACACTCAGTGCCAAAAATAACCCTTAGGCGCTGCCAGCAAACAAACAAAAATTCTCATTTCTAATGGCAATAAAGTAGGATTAAATTTTCTCTTGCCTTTTATTATTCAGTGTTGAGCTTTATTTTCCTCTAGTATCATATACACACATACATATGTATACATACAACATGACATCTTTCCCATGTGTTATTTTCAAATTTATTCAGCAACTCATAAAAGGGTTTGAGAACCTGTTTTTTGATGAGAATATGTAAATATTCTCCCTGAATTAAATATAGCCCCCTGTTTTATTTTAGAGATGCATGTTTGTTTTTAATATTTAGGAGAACTTTACTGCTTTCAGAAGTAGATATATTATTTATCTTATGGGAAATGTAAATTTTTATGGAAAATACCTTGTTAAGCTATTCAGAAGTAAATATTGAATAATTTCATCAATCTGAAAAATTCAACAGTTAATTAACATTGTTTATTAAGAAACCAAAATTTAGTGAAAAGGAAAAAAAAAACAAAGAAATGAAAAGAGAAAGAACTAAAGAGGGAATGTGAAGATGGACTGAGGTTAGTGTACTGCAGTGGTTTGAGACTGAAGAATTTGAGTTCTGGGGTGGTAAGTAGTGTCAAGGCCAACCGAAGGTCAGTGTTAAAGCAGCAATATTACAGAAATGACAGGAATCATGAAGGAATTTGTATTTGAAATGCCATTTTAAGCATAGGACCTTTAGAACTCTACTAGGGCAAAATGGAGAGGCCACAATGAGAATTTGCACATTTATAATATAAGGCAGAGACTTTAACAAAACAGCAACTTGCAGCTCAACTGCATGTGTGAACTTAATCTCAGCCACAACACCTGTGATATACCCTTTGGCTACCCCCAAGTCTCCACTATTCTTCATTACTAATAATTGCTCTAAAATAAAAGATAGATGAGATAAAAGCTAAACAAAAATGACAGATTTAACAACCTGCAATTCTCTGACCAGTGAACAAAGTCTATATCAACTTAAATTGCACAGAGGAAAGTTAATCACCAGAAAATTGAAGTTCAGCCTATTCATCTGTTGTGTTTTTGCCAGGGCTGCACAAGTGTCAACATTATAGTAAGGAAGAGAGTGAATGATCAATACCAAGAGTAAGCAAATAATCCTGAAAAGAATCAAAGTTAATCATAAATATCTATGCTCTTCAGTTAACAATGGGACAGTGAGACAGTGAAGTGGTGTGTGTATATGTGTGTTAATGCATGATCATGCACATGTAAATAAGTAAAAAATGTGGGGAAATTTAAATATTATTAGTTACTTAATTATAAGTGTATAAGATTTTTTATGTGGCCATTGTGGTATTAGAGGATTTTCTTTTTTTTGTTGTGTTAACTACTTCTCATATAAATATTTATCAAGAGCAAGTTATGGGGAATGAAGAGGATGGATAAGGGTACAATGAGTAATGTACAATGGGTTTGATCCCCAGGTTCAACCCATAAGGGCTCCAAAGCTCACTAAGAGTGATCCTGACTGCAGTCAGAGAAGCAATTCCTGGGCACAGCCAGATACTTTCCAGAAAAATAAAACAAAATAAAAAAACAATTGTTTCCTGCTTCTAAAATAGAAATTAACTACAGGAACAAAATTAATTAAGACAAACAAAATCCTCTCTATTCTATTACTCAGAAAAAGCAAGCTGAAGTATTCCAGAGATAGGAGAGGCATGACTGATGCTCTTACACAAACACACACTCCTCTACATTTACCATAGAATACTGTACATATGAAAAGAGAAACATTTTTTCAAAATGGAGTAAAATGATGAGAATCTACTTGAATTAATAATATGTGAGCAAAAAAGGCAATAGAAACATATAGGGATGTTTTTTTGCTTACAACCTAGGAAGAAAGTTTGAAAATACTATAAAGTACTACCATTAAAAAAAACACATTCTAAAGTATGTGTATACATCTCTATACATTAAGCATGTACTCAAGTTAAGAAGCAAGAAAATAATTAGATAAAGTGATATGAATGGTGAATTCATTCAGTAATCACAGAGTCAAAAAAGAAAATAAAAAAGGAAGAGAGAGATAGAGAGACAGATAGAAAGAGAGAGAGAAGTAAAAGGTCTGCCCAGAGGCAGGCAGAGAGGAGGGTTATGAAGGAAAGCAGGGACATTGGTAGAGGGAAATGTGCACTGATGAAGAGTGGTATACATTGTATGACTGAAAGTCAGCCATGAACAATTTTGTAGCCAGTGATTAAAGTAAATATCTATATACTCGAGCATAAGCCGAGTTTTTCTGGCACAAATTTGTGCAGAAAAAGCTGAACTCAGTTTATATTCGGTTTCATACAGGAAATCAGATGGACATAGTAGTCTCCAGTAGGTCTTCTGCCATCTCCTGGAGGGGTGGTGCTTCATCTTAGTCCACAAGTCACACTGAAACTGGATGCCACTGAACTATTTAACCCACAATATTCTGCGCTTTGTATGAGACCAACAGCAGTGATGATTATATCAGTGAACTCAGTAATGATGACAATGTCTATGCTGATACCCACACATCAGATACAGCTGAAGCTCTATTTGAACATACAAATGAGGAGGAGGAAGAATCCAGTTTGGAAGGATTTTAACTTTTGTGATTTTAGCTTGATTACCTGTTAAGCTACAATTATGTACGCTTTATTTGTTTTAAAATTATTGTTGCTAGTTTACAGTTTTTCCTTAGAAATAAATATTGAAAAACATTTAACATACTGTTTCCTCAATTATTGTAATTGTTTTGGGTATATATTTTTAGTTTTGAAATTTCCCAGTGGTTGCTGCTTTTTCCATCTCGGTTTATACTCGAGTGACTAAATTCTTCCAGTTTTAGGGTAAAATTAGGGTGTCTTTTTATACTCTGGTCAGCTTATACTTGTGTATATAGCATTAAAAATAAAAATAAAGGGGCCGGAGAGATAGCATAGATGTAGGGTGTTTGCCTTGCATGGAGAAGGATGGTGGTTCAAATCTCGGCATCCCATTGGTACACCAGCCTGCCAGGAGCGATTTCTGAGCATAGAGTCAGGAGTAACCCCTGAGCACTGTCAGATGTCACCCCAAAATCAGAAAAAAATTTAAAAATTAAGTATTTAAAAAGTAAAAAAATCTATTGAACCAATATACATTGAGCAATACATCTATCTCAAGCATAATAGATATATTCGGCACAATTTTGTAAAATACATGCTTTACTTGCATCTTACAGATGACAGAACACAAGAAGTAGTTAGAAAGATACTGACAATATCCCATTTTTTGTTTTCTGCTTGAAAATGACCACAATATGGCATATCATTTCTTGTAACTTTATTAAATTGATTCATTGTAACACCAAAGTTATGGTGTAACTACAAAATTAAGAATTGCACAGTTTTAAGACTCTAGTTTAGCATGCAGAAAGTTTGAAAATATTTGCTTATTAACTGATTTGTTTATATAGCTGATATCTATCTGGGTGTTGACAGTTGGCTGAGACTTGGGTGGAACTTGGAGTGCCTTGCTTTGTTCTCCCAGAGTCCCTAAATTGTTCTCCTAGAAGGCTTTAGAAAATGAATCTCAGAGTTTGGCAAAGGATGGAGAAACAAACATGTTGTTTCATCAGGAGCTAGCTGAGAATTATGACAAACTGCCAGCATTAGCAAAGTTAGAGAAAATAGAGTATTAAAGAGAAAAAGTGAATGGCAGATTAAACAAGGCCCAAATAATTCTGTCTCGGCCAGTTTAAGAAACATGTAGAGGGCGTAAAAAAGAGAAAAATTGCAAATCGAGGCATATATAAAAGCATTTATAATGGCATTTTTGGACAAATGGCCCCCTCTATCAGTAAGGGTATTTTCTAGCATATTACTTAGTACTAGTCGGTTAGTTTCTAGTGTAGTACTTAGGAATTCCTCCAGTGTTGCTCAGTGGACCATGTAGTTCAGGGGATGAACCCAAACTCTTGAATATAAAACACGTGTTCTTTGAGTTTTCTCCCCAACCTTAAGTGGCATCTTTCATGAAAAAAAAAAATTGTCCTTTTAAACAATGAAATGATAGATATTGCATTGCATATTACTATAGGGAATAAGCAGAGCAAAGGTCATCGGTTCGAATCCCGGTGCCCCATATGGTCCCCCGTGCCTGCCAGGAGCAATTTCTGAGCATGGAGCCAGGAGTAACCCCTGAGCACTGCCGGGTGTGACCCAAAAAAACAACAAAAATAATTGAAAAAGAAAAGATTTATTTTAAGATGTTGCATTTATTTCCAATTAGCCTATAACTGACTTTGCAACAAATTGGGTAAATATGGAGCCATAAAAGTAAGCTCATCAATGGACAAAATATTTATTTGAAGGAGACTTGGTTTATCCCTTGTACCACATAGTTTTCTGAGCATAATCAGGAACTGAGCACATTTCCTGAGCACAGAGCCAAGAGTGGTCTATTTGCTATAAATAAAACATGCAAACAACAAAAACAAAACTGTGTCATTTCAAATTATTTGATGATTTAAAATTTCTCTCTGTGACGCATTTTCAGCAAATTCCTAGCAATATAAGTTACTGATCTACTAACCGAAAATTTGATATCTCCTCTGAGGGAAATTATTTATAACATTTTTCAAATTTATAAAATAAAATCAAAATCCAAACAAATGAGCTCTTACAAGGCTGTATTTGTAACTAAGAATAAAAAGCTACTTTACTGCTAGAAAAAGCAGAATTTAATAAACATAGTAAGGCTCTGTGTATTCTATTGAGTGAACCATGCTTAAAAAATATTTCCTTCTCCATCATATGACACATCATTCTTAAACTAAGAACCTTCAGTGAACTCAGGTGGCTGGATAAATGAATTGAGTCACCCATAACAGCATTTGAGATCTTAGTACGGCAGAGGTCTTTGTAAACACCTTCATCTTTATGTGGTGGTTCTGTAATTCTATTGGTTCCTAAACATAATTAAAAGATTAATTAAACATTATTTCCCTCTGAGGATTTTATACTTCTCAGAAAAATATTACTGAAAAATTTAATGTCAGTATTACATTGAAAATTTCCTTCCATTGTCTATTCCTTTTTATCTAAAACTGAGCAAGAAATTAGTTGTTAAATTTTCAGCAGCTTCTCCATTGAGATTCCTTTACTTACTAAAGTAAAATTATCCATGACCCAGCTTTAGTTACAAGAGTATATTAACTCTTCTTATTGTTTGTTTTACATTTTCCTAGGTTCTGTATTCCTATAAATATCATATCATAATATATAATGTTACATATAACATATAATAATACATAATAATATATAAATATAACTATTATTTCAGAGATATTAGATCCATTGGAAAGTGTCTTCTCTCAATGTTAATGACATGCTCCATGTTGTTTCTAAATCCCTTCTAAAGGGCTGGAGTGGTAGCACAGTGGTAGGGAATTTGCTTTGTACATGGCGGAAGGTTCGATCCCCAGCATCCCATATACCTATACCTCCCCCTATTCACTGAGCCAGGAGCAATTTCTGAGCACAGAGTCAGGAGTAACCCCTGAGCTTCACTGGGTAAGCCCCTCCATAAAAACAAAAATAGCAACAAAAAATAAATGTCTTCTATAATCTTAAAATGTTAATAAAATATTTCAGTCAAAAAGATTCTTCTGGGGCCCAGGAGATAGCATGGAGGTAAGGCATTTGCCTTTCATGCAAAAGGTCATTGGTTCGAATCCTGGTGCCCCATATGGTCCCCTGTGCCTGCCAGGAGCAATTTCTGAGCATGGAGCCAGGAGTAACCCCTGAGCACTGCTGGGTGTGACCCAAAAACCAAAAAATAAAAAAATAAATAAAAGATTCTTCTTTTTTATTTACACATTTGTTTCCCTAACCTCTCACCAATGATTACTATTAGGACATGCATATAACTTATTTTCCAAAGAAATAGAAATTTTCCAACTGTTAGCAAAACATTCTCCATCACTTGTACGTTTAAGCTCTGGATGGGAAGATAGTACAGCAGATAAAGTACTTAATTCACATGCAGTTGCCTGAGGTTTTATCTATGGCACTGTCAGGAGCAATAACTAAGCACAGGACTGAGAGTAAACCCTGAGTTTATATAAACAAATAAATAAAAATTTAAATAATTATAGCAATTTTAATAAGATGAGAAATAATTAGTAAGGACTTTGAAATGCAGTAGAGGATGGAAATTTAAAGAAAAACAACTATTTAATTAATTAATTTATGTATTTATTGGTATTTGGGCCACACCCAGAGGTGCTCAGGGATTACTCCTGGCTCTGTGCTCAGAAATTATTCTTGGAAAACTCAAGAGACTATGTGGGGTGCCAGAGACATGAACCCAGGCCTGTCCTGAGTTGGCCGCATTCAAGGCAAATGCTCTTCCTCTGTTCTATCGTTCTAACCGTCCAATTCCTTTTTAATACAAGTAAACTGAAGGAAATCTGGACTCAGTTTCTGTGCAACATACAAGTTGTAGAAACACAGATACCTGACCTCAATTTTAGTATCTTGTACCAAAGCAAATACTACTTTATTTCCTAGGATTGATTTTTACCTTTTAGATACTACATCATTCAATATAAACATACAGATAGAGATATGCTTAGATACCAGTTTATTTTCATGTATATCATTGGAACATTATGTATTCTGTTCTAATGTCATTTTCAACATTTAATAAAGTCATGTGCAAAGAATACAGACATTCCCAGAGAGATGAGCATAATTTAACTGCAGTTCTATTCTAGTCCTGAGGGGGAAAATATTAATTACTGTTATGGTACGGATTTTCCAGATTATAAAGCCTGGTCTACTTTCTTTAGAGATTTATTTACTATGAACTAATAAAGCTTAAGCCTTAAGGCTCTTTAATTAGTTTTGCTTCTTCAAAGGATCAGCACCTAGTTTTGGCCTTGGTAATTTTGAATTCTATTGAAGAATTGTGTAAAGTTTAGAGTCTATAAAACCTGCTTTGCCTATAATATCAAATAATTTTATAAAAATTATACAAATATCCCGATTACAGTATAGAATAATTCTGAGGAAAAAAGTTTTTGTGGCATAGAATAATTTTGCAGTGTAGGAAATAAATGAATATATACAGGGACAAAGAGCTGGTAGTGATTCAGTCCCTAGTCAGTCTAAAATATTTTCTAAATTTTTCATAGGCCAACACTTGAGTGTGATAAAAGTGGCTACTTTAAAAGAAAACCCTTTACATGTCACATATAACTAAAAATCAATAGAACAGCAAAGTAAGTTGGCATATGGCTTTTAAATTGTTTATTTAGTTATAGATCATATTATGTCAAATCACACCTGACTTTAAACCACCAAATAATTCATTTACCAGTAAGGTAATAGTCTGTCAAGTCTACAACCTGGAAACATTAGTGGGAGATAGATTAACCAATCAACTTTCTCGTTAAATGCTAGTGCTATAAGATCTGAAAGGGTGCGTGTTAATTCAAATGATGTTAAATGGTATTCATGGGATAAGTGAACTATGCCTGACACTTTTAAAGTAACTCAGGTAGAAAAAGACTTAAGTATATTTTCTGGGGAATATTTATAGAGATATTACAGTTTTATTTCTTAAATGAGGTGGATTTTCATTCAAGACATTACACTTAATGTGTATAAGAACTGTTTTGTAAATCAAGTCAATAAAAGATATTTTCTATAAATTTTTGAGAAATGAAACCCCCTGAGTGTATACTAATCTCAATATTTCAGGATCATAGAGTTCTGAGAGTAGGTTGTTAGTTTTCTTGAATGGCCAATATATATCTATGATGAATTCACATTTCAAATCTAAGGATACTGATATATAGAACTAGAGTGCAAATTACATTGCAATGATAGTATAAGTACATAGATAGATCCTGCAAGTTTAAGTAAGTTCTTTACCTGGCCAACATTTTGCTGTAGAAAAGCAAAATGAAACTGAGTTATGAATAAAATGAGAGTAAGTTGGGAGCCGGGAGGTGGTGCAGGAGGTAAGGTGCCTGCCGCCTTGCCTGCGCTAGCCTCGGACAGACCACAGTTCGATCCCCCGTGCCTGTCAGGAGCGACTTCTGAGCGCATAGCCAGGAGTAACCCCTGAGTGTCACTGGGTGTGCCCCCCCCCCAAAAAAAAAGAGAGTAAGTAACCTTGATTGGAGAATGTGAGTAGCACTACTCAATTCTAAAATGTAATTGTAAACTTTCTGGTACTTTCTGGTATGATAGAGCAGAAAGATTTTTTTTTGTATTGCTTTTTAAGTTATTTGTTATAGCTATTGTAGGGAAGATAGTGGAAAACTATAAGAAACAAAGAGTACTTTCTCAATTATCTAAAATAAATAAAGTGGCTTATTTGAATTCAATTTAGGTGGTTTTGTGATTAACAACTTTCCAGTAAAGAGAAGATTTAGGTAAACCAGTTACTGTTACTGAAGCATGGTTAGAAAAAAGAACCCTAACCCTATTTCAATTTTCTCTTTATTATGCTCAAAATGCATATTAAATTGCAAAATACTAGTTGCATAACTAAATACTAATGCTATATACAGTGTGTGAGAGACAGTATGTAATCCTTCAGCATATGCACTGATTTGATACCTCCTCGATCATGCAAATTGTATCCGATTTCTTAAATGTAATTTTTCTTTTACTTAACTCACTCTTTGAAATTCTTGCCCTTTAGGGCCAGAGAGATAGCTCAGATTTTCCCAGAAAAAATATTATGAACAATGTTATGGGTGTATACAGATTTTAGGTGCTGCCTTGTCCATTTAAAAAAAATGTCTAAAGCTTTAGTCTTTTTTTTTTCTTCTGATGCAGGGATAAGTAGAAATGGAGAATTTCCTTAGAAATATGTATTTTACAAAAGAATAGCTCCTAATTTTTCAATATCATTGCTATGTCTGCTCCTCCAATTCTGCTCACATCCCCTCCACTTGTCCCATTTTTTTCTACCTGCATCTGATCCTTTCATTTTATCTCTCTTACTTACAATCTTTGGTGGTCCCAAACATGAGGTTGGACTCAAGACCCCAAGTTAACTAGTAGTTGACAATAGATACTGCACCGCAGAAATCTTCTTGACCTCTAATCGCCTTGCATTTCTTATCATAATAAAAATCACATCTGAGGCTGTTTCTTTATCATTTTACTTATGCAACAATACATGTTCAATGTATCCTCAATTACAGATGCTTGCATTCAGTCTCATGCATATGTATACCTTTCCTTAAAATAAATAAAATAAAAATCATCTCTTAGACTTGTGTAAGCTGTTATGTTACTCTGATAATAAAATCAGACACCTTACTTAGTTTACTGAAGCCAGTGGACAGCCTTTCCAGATTAATTATTTCCATCGTGACTAAATCCCCTCTTTTCTCTTCAGTTGTCCCTGTGCTTTTTAAAGGATATGTCAAAGAGATATATCTAAGAATGGCACCATGTTTTCCCTTTGACATAAAGATTGTCTTGAATTGGTTATTTTGCAAAAGAATTGACATTAGTTCAAAGGAAATTAGAAGCTGGATTAAAATTTTAAAACCAGCAAATTATTCTTGGAAGGAACTGCCCTTATCTTGTCCTAAGATAACATATGGCCTGAACTTTTAATCATAAATCTGTACTTATATCCAAAGCTGTAGGTGGAGTATGCCTTAGGAAATCAGCCTGAAAGGTTCTATATTGATCACACTTGCATTATCATTCTGCAACTTTGCTTACCTTAAAAAAAATGCTTTTCTTTGCCTATGCAAAAATACTCTTCTGTAACCAGCACACAAAATATTTACTTTAAGGACCTGGCATTTTATCATTTCCTATTTCATGAATTCTTGCTGAATTAAGCTCTTTTCCTATATGATACCAATTCTTCTATGAATTGATTGGACACTTGTACATCTTTGGATACAGACTTTCAAGGTGACAGAATTACTAATCAATTACATGTATGCCTATATAGCCAAGAATAGTTTAAATTTGTTTACCTTAATATTTTTCCTTAGCAAACATTAAAAATAACTTATCTCAATAAACTTAATGATTTTATTGGCTTTATTAAATAATCTGGAATTAAGTGACATCATCTTGTAAGTAGAAAGACTCCAAGGGGGTACACAAAAATGAAAGATTTTATAGGTTATACGGAAATAGTTTAATATTAATAGTAAAATAAAAATTTTAGTAAAATTGATCTTATTACAAAGGACATGCAAGAATGTTATAAAAATTGCATCACTTGTGCTGACTAGGAAACATTACTTTAAAACCATACACTGGGAAGCTGTCCTTATTGTGATTAAATTATATTTATTCATTCACTTTATTTAAGCACTGTGGTTACAAAATCATTTAACTGAATTTCAATCATAAATTGAAATCATACACTATCCTTCACCACTGTACTTTAACCACCAACTATGTCCCAGTTTTCCTCCCACACACCCAAGCTTGCCTGACTCTGAGGCAGGCATTTTGCTCCTCTCTCTGTCTCTGTCTCTCTCTGTCTCTGTCTCTCTCTCTTTCTCTGTACTTCCTTCCTATTCTATCTACCTATGTATCTATCTCTCGTTTTCCTTTTTTGACACTGTTTGAAATACTGTTAACGAAACCACCATGAATTTCACATTTTCCCCATTTAGCTCCCAGTTCTAGTCTATCATTGCCATAGTGGAAACTTCTCTACTCAAAACTGCACTTATCACTCTGTGGAAAGCTTTCTACTATGGACTAGTCCTCCTGCGCTTCATCTCAACTGTCTTTGAATATTATTACCGTACAGTATTTTACTTTTTATACTCCACAAATGAGTAATATTATTCTATGTTTATCCCTCTCATTCTGAGTCATTTTGTTCAACATAATAATCACTATATCCATCTACATATAAGCAGATTTTATAAATTCCTTTTTCCTAATAGCTGCATAGTATTTCATTGTGGAGAAGTACCACCATTTCCTTAACCACTCATCTTTTAGACGATACCTGGGTCATTTCCAGATTTGGGCTATAGTAAAGAGTGCTAAGATGAACATAAGAATGCAGAGGGCTTTTCAGCATGGTATTTTCTTATCACTAGGAATGGTGTTTCTGGATCAAGTGGAAGATCAAATTCTACTTTTTTGAAAAATATTAATATTGTATTCCCAAAAGTCTGGACTATACAACATTCTCACCAGCAATGAACAAGAGTCCCTATCCCATCACATCTTCTCAGCACTGGTTGTTCTTTTAACTGTGACATGTGTCAGTCTCTGTGGTGTGAGATAACATATAATTGTTTTGATGTTCATCTTCCTGATAATTTGTGATTCAGAGTTTAAGATGTCCCATTCGTTTATCTTTACTTCCACTTGCTTGACTAGTGGTGTTTTCTCTTTGAAGATACCAATAGTTGCAATATTATGGATTGTTTTGCCTAAGTTTTCCTCTATGTACTTTATGGTTTCAGGTATTTAATCAATTTTTATTTGACCATAGTCCATGATGTTAAAGAGAGGTCTGATTTCACAGTTTTGTATGTAGTTGACCGGTTTCCCCTATACAACTTGTTCAAGAGGTTTTCCTTGCTCTACTTTGTATATCTTGTCCCTTTATAAATAATTAATTTATTATATTCTTGATGTCAGTCTCAGAATATTAACACCTATCTTGCTGATCTCAGGGTCTGACATTGCTCAATTACAATGCTGTTTAATGACAGCTACTTTATAGTATAGTTTAAGTTTGGGGAAATTTATACTTCTCATCTTCTTTTTCCTAAGAATTACTATATCTATTTATAGACATTTTTTGATCCAAATTATTTTTTTGATGTTGGTATTCTTTTTTTAATTGTTTCCTTTATTTATTTATTTATTTATTATTTTGACTTTTTTTATTTAAACAACTTGATTACATACATGATTTTGTTTGGGTTTCCTTCATGTAAAGAATACCACCCATCACCAGTGCAACATTCCCATCACTAATGTCCCAAATCTCCCTCCTCCCCACCCAAGCCCCGCCTGTACTCTAGACAGGCTTTCTATTTCCCTCGTACATTCTCATTATTAGGATAGTTCAAAATGTAGTTATTTCTCTAACTAAACTCATCCCTGTTTGTGGTGAGCTTCATGAGGTGAACTGTAACTTCCAGTTCTTTTCTCTTTTGTATCTGAAAATTATTATTGCAAGAATGTCTTTTATTTTTCTTAAAACCTATAGACGAGTGAGACCATTCTGTGTCTTTCTCACTCTCTCTGACTTATTTCACTCAACATAATAGATTCCATGTACATCCATGTATAGGAATATTTCATGACTTCATATCTCCTGACATCTGCATAATATTCCATTGTGTTTTAAGAGTATTTGATTCAATCCTTTGAATATTGTTATGGGTGTCCTTAGAGGGATAGCATTAAATCTGTACAATATCTTGGGAAGTATTGCCTTTTTTAATTACGTTAATTCTCCAATACTTAAACTGAGTATACATCCCCATTTCATGTACCATATTATATTTCTTGAAATAAAAATGTTTTCAGTTTTCTTTGTATAGTTTTCTTTGTCTTTCACTTCTTTAGTTAAGTTGACTCTGATGTACTTGATTTTTGAAGAAACAATTGAAAATGGATTTATTAACAGGGTTTTTCTACTCTTTCATTACTTTTATATAGATGAATCATGGATTATTGAGTGTTAATTTTGTAACTGCTACATTACTATACAAAACTACATTATGATAAAATATATCAATAAATTTGTATATAATATACTATAATCTACTCTTTTTAAATTCTTAAAATCTTTGAAATTTCTTATTTTATTCGTATGTCACCTGTAAACTGTGAGAGCTTGATTTCTTCCTTTCCTATCAGAATGCCCTTCATATATTTTTCAGGCCTGGTTTATATGACAAGTACTTCCACTTCTATATTGAATATGAGTGGTGAGAGAGGATAACCTTGATAATGCCAGATCTTAGAGGAAAGAATTTTAGTGTTTCTCATTAAATATAATATTTCCCATGGGCTTGTGGTAAATAGCCATGATTAAATTGAGAAAAGTTCCTGTACTTCCTATCTTATTGATAGGTGTATTTTTGTTTGTTGTTGTGGTTTTGGTTTGGGAGCCACACCCAGTGACAATGAGAGGTTTCTCCTGGCTATGTGCTCAGAAATCGTTCCTAGCTTGGGGGATCTTATGTACAGCTAGGGATCGAAGCAAGATCCATCGAGTGTCAGCCATACACAAGGCAAATGCCCTACTGCTGCACTATTGCTCCATCCCCTTATTGATAGGTTTATTTTTAATCATAAATGGGTATTGAAATTTGTCAAATGCTTTCTCTGCATATATTTTTCTGATCATATGATTTTTCTTTTATCAATATTGTATATTATATTAATAACTTGTAAGTATTAAAATATCCTCTCATCTATAAAATGAATCTTATTATCATAAATTTTACATTCTTGATGAGCTGTTGGATTCTATTTGCTAGTATTTCTTTGAGGATCTTTGCATCTGTGATCACTAAGAATATTGATTTGTATGTTTATTTATTGTGGTATTCCTATCTGTTTTTGATTGAAGGTTATCTATTTTGTTTGGCTTCACAGAACTATTTGGATCGTTTCTATTTCTTTAATAATCTTGAAGAACCTAATATGAACTAATATGAATTGGCAGTAGGTTGTTTTAAAAAGTTTACAAGAAAGCCAAAGTGATAGCACAGACGTAAGGCGTTTTCCTTACACACGGCCAACGCAGGACAGCCTGGGTTTGATTGCTGGCATTTCATATGGTTCCCTGAGCCTGCCAGGAGAGTTTTCTGAGTGCAAAGCCAGGAGTAACCCCAGGGCACCACCGAATGTGGCCCAAAAACTAGAAAGAAAAATTTACAAGAATTAACAAAAGTGTCCATCAAGGCCTGGGCTTTTTTTGAGGGGTATTGTTTGTTTTTTTATTAACATTTCAATTTCCTCAATAGTCATAGGTATTTTTAGACATTCCAAGCCATCTTGATTCAAACTTGGGAGGTTATAGATGTCTAGGAATTTATTCTTTTTTTTTCTGGCTCTCTTGTTTTGTGACATACATTCTCAAAGTAATCTTTGAATACCTTTTGGATTTCTGTAGTACTGTAGTATGTGTAGTGACCTACCTCTTTACATTGGTGATTTGATTAAGTTTTTCTCTTTTCCTTTGTAAGTCTTGCTAATGTTCTTCCTTCCTTCCTTCCTTCCTTCCTTCCTTCCTTCCTTCCTTCCTTCCTTCCTTCCTTCCTTCCTTCCTTCCTTCCTTCCTTCCTTCCTTCCTTCCTTCCTTCCTTCCTTTTCTTTTTTGTTTTTGGGACACACCTGGTGACACTCAAGGGTTACTCCTGGCTATGCGCTCAGAAATCACTCCTGGCTGGGGGACCACGTGGGATGCCGGGAACCGAATGGAGGTCCGTCCTAGGTTAGTGCATGCAAGGCAGACTCCCTATGGCTTGTGCCACCGATCGAATCCCTGTTTTATCTTTCTTGTTAATTGTTTTTCAAAGAACCAGCTCTTGCATTTATTGATCTGTTGGACTGGTTTAATAATAAATTTTATTATAATAAATAATAAAAGTTTATTAATTACTGCTATAAGTTTTATTAATTCCTTGCACTTGTATACTTTCAGCTCATTTGTTGATATTTTTCCAATTTTTAAGCTGTGCTATTATTATTTTTGTAGGCCTTTTCTTCTAGATGAATTCTTGTAAAGCTATACATTTTCCTCTTAATATCTTTTTGCTATGTCTCACAAATTTTGATAATCCATGTCTCAATTTCTTTTGTTTCTAGAAATCTTTTGATTTCTCTTTGATTTTTTCTATGACCCATTAGTTACTCAGTACTGAGCTGTTTAATTTTCAGTTATTTTTCCATATCTGTTTGTAATCTACTTCTATTTTTGGTGCATTATATTAAGAGAAGAGAATTAATTTAATATCTATTCTCTTGATTTTAGGTCACATATAATAGCTAAGTAAAATGATGACCATTACAGGAATTCCATTGTTTGCTGGTGCTTATTTTTCTTTTCTTCCTTTAAAATCTTCTGAATTTTGTCCCTCCTTGAAGTTTATTTCTATGTGAGTCCTTGTATACCAATTATAATTCTTTGATTCCAGATAAACATGCTGCACTCTGGAGCTCCAGACTACTACACCACACTCAAATATATTGTCAGTATACTCAAATATATCCCAAATTTAATAGAAACTAAAAGCAATGTATTGTACCCTTCTTTGTTATCGCTACCAATAATGGCATCAAAGCATGTGGGGTGAATAAAGATTCGAGCATATAATATCTGATACACCTCCTACTGGTGACATAAGTAAAATAGATTATTTTCTGATTCAAAGTGTTTCACTTGTCACCTTATCTATTGTCAAACATTCTTATAAATAGAGAGCACCTACAAGAACTTTGAAGTGGAAACAAAAGACTCACGTGTAAAAGAGCACTTTTATACATTCACCCATATAAATCAAATTTATTTTAATGCAATAAAATATTTATTTTTATTTAATGAATTTAATGTATGTAATATAAGAAAACTAATTTTCTGACATTTTAATGACATAATTCAACAAGGTAAGCAAGCAATTGAGATAATATTGGATAGCACATAGTAAAAATGGTGTGAATACATATTAATTAAAAATGATTTGCATTTTGAGTATTACTTTTAAAATATACATATTTTCTGGAATAGCTTTAATGCCCTGCCCACCATAACTTTTGAGATTAAGGTGTACCTACAGAAGAAAAAACATGCATACACAGAAAGAAATGAGATAAATAACATAACAATGCTCCTACTATATGAATCATTATATTATGATAAAAATTTTGATATCTTTGACTTTATACAATTAGAATATATACTTTTAGAGATAATCTTGCTTGCAGGAGTAAACTTTGAAGGATGCCTAAGATGTCTGCAGTTGGGATACACTTAGCTGTTTCAAGTTAATAAAATGCTTATTTTAGGAAACTCAAGTAATCATGATAGTAATATCATAATAGTAATCATAAAAGTGACTCAAGTTTTGCAGACACACTCTAGAGAGCCATCTCTTTCCTAGTTGTTCTCTCTCCCTTGTTTACTTCTCTTTTGTGAACTGAAACCTGAATCCATGTGTGCATGAATGTGCACATCTCATTCACCTCAGACAAGATTGTGTTACCACATGGTTTCAGTTACAGGGCATAGGTGGTCTCTGAGCCTATCTCAGTGGTAATGGCAAAATATAACTGTGATTATAAGAGTGACTTGATTCAGAGCTCACATGAATGAGCACAACTTAGAGACATGCCAAATTTTCTTTAGTTTGCCACGTGACTAAGTACCTAACTTTGTTCCATAATAGTGCATCCCTATTCTTTTGTGACTTAATTGATCAGTTAATGGAAATTCAGGTCTTCATATATTCCCAAGCTTTGGTTTTTCAATCTGTTTGAAGGTAAATCTGGATGTAGGCATAATTGTTGTTGCTCATTCTTCTTGGTCCTGTGTAAAAAATTAAATAAATAAATAAATAAATAAATAAATAAATAAATAAATAAATCCTGGGCCTGGCTGTAGGGGTTTGCCTTGTACATGGCCAACTCAGGAAGGATAGTGGTTCAATTCAGATGGTTTGATTCCCAGCATCCCATATGGTCCTCCAAGCCTGTCAGGGGCTATTTCTGAATACAGAGCCAGGAGTAACCCCTGAGTGCTACAGGGTGTGACCCAACACCAAAACAAAACAAAAAAAAATCCTTGCTGAAATTTTTCTACTTACTGATCTGTGGTTTATTACTCATATTGTTCAATGTATAAGTTCAGAGTTTCTTCTTAAGAAACTGGTTACAAAGTTCTTTTGACATTATTGTTTATTGTTATTTGTCCCCTGAAATTCTACTTTTCTTGATCAAGTTTCCAATCCCTGCCAACTCTGTATGTCATCTTCCTTGCCTTGCATGTTGGCACTGGAGGATTGTGTCTGTCCTGGCCCAGGTTAAAAGCCTATTCTCACTCACTCTATGGCTATCATCTAGTTGCTAGCACATCATTTTTTGCCATGGAGCTTTCTTCTGTTTTTTCTATTTGCTTCCCAAAGTAACTTAGAGGTCTGCATCTACAAACCTTTAAAAAAATTTTGGCTTATAAATTCCAGCTACTTCAGGATTCTTTACCTGGGACATCTTTTAGGGGGAGGTTATCCAATGCTTATTCAAACTACCCCTTTGATCTGTGATTGGAGTCATCGAAACCTTCCCTTTCAGAGAAACCCTGTTTGACTTGATGTTTCAGATTCACTACCCAATTTGAGATGGTTGACAGTAGCTATAACTTACTCTGTTTATTGTTAAGAAAAGAGACAGTACTTAGTTTGAATTATATAAGACCTGTGTGGTCACTGTGACATAGAGATGCCTCCTGATTCCTTTATAGTTATCCCTGAGTGCCCTTTACTTGTTTTTGGTTGAATTTGCTCTGAATATTATCTGCCATTATACTTTTCTCAATGAATTAACCATCTATGCCTCTCTAGAATTTATTAGCTGTTGGTCAACTGTTTCGTCAGTGAATGAAATTCTGCTTTTGAATTTTTTAATTTAAAACAGTGATAGATTTGAAGAGGAAATATTACTATCCAAATAGTAGATTTGCAGATTCCAGTGTCTAGGCTGATGGTGAAATACCAGGTATGGTGAGCAGTCATTCTCTCATTGTAGTTCAGATGTTGACAACTTTTCACCAGTAAGAATTAAGCAATGTATCACTGTTGGCTCAGAAAGGAATTGTTCCTTATATTTACAGAATCTCAGAAACATAAATGTGTTAATATGGCAGCCAGCTTTAAACATTCAGTTTCTTCAAGTCAGATGACCCAGGAGAGGAGTACCAATCAGTTCGGGACTTATGGTAAGTGAAGGGAAAGTAAAAATTATACATACACCCTACAGTAGCTAATCTTTATGTCATCATTTGTTTCTATCACCAGAGTTTCTTTTCAACACTCTTCTGGATCTCAAATACCTTAAACTGTTCACTTGATGTCAACTAACCAAAAAACTATTTACCTTTTAATGGATTGAATTTGGGATGGGGTCAGTGACTCAATTAACTTGGACCAGACTTTCCAGTGCTTCAAGAACACCACAACCCCATTAAGTGAAGTAGTACAAAAGGACTTGAAAGACTTTAAACAATGACACCCAAATCTTATTCTTCTTCAGTATGTAGATGATATCTAGCTAGTTGCCACAATTTTCCAGGATTGTGAAAAAGGGAATGATAATTTGATGTCCAAAGTTCAGACATAAGATAGCAACCAAAATGGCCAACTGTGTACAGAATAGGTCAGTATCTGGGGTATTTTATTTCTAAATTTATTTAGTAATTATCTGACTATAGGATAAAGACCCATTAATAGTTTACCTATTTCTAAGTCATGGAGGCAAGTAAGATAATTTTGGGGAATGGCAGGATGCTATTGATTGTGGATTCCTTCCTTTCCTGATATCTCGAGGCTCCCATTTGAAGCCACAGCTTTAGCAGGGAGATTCAATTAGATAGAAATGAAAAAAAGACCTTTAGATTTTCAAACTTCCCTAATAGAGATCCTAGCTTTCACCTTCTCAGATGTTGAAGACTTTCTACTACTTTGTTGTTGAGACATAAGAAACTTCAAAAGGTATTTTAACCCTATTCTTGGGAACTTGCAAGCAGCATGTGATTTATCTCTCCAGAAAACTTGACCCTGTGACAGCGAGGTGGCTTTTCTGCCTTCACATAAAGTGACCACCACATTATGGGTAAAAGAGGCTAATAAACTGACACTAGACTAAATGGTTTATTAATAGTTGAAGGAAAGTTAATTAAGAATAAGGGATAAATATTGACTCTGATTCATACTATCTGGTTGTCTCAGCAGGTGACTGTTATCCACTGCCTAACAGTGGTCCTCAAACTATGGCCCTCGGGCCACATACTGTATTTGTTCCCATTTTGTTTCTTCACCTGAAAATAAGATATATGCAGTGTGCATAGGAATTTGTTCATAGTTTTTGTTTTTACTATAGTCCAGCCTCCAACAATCTGAGGGACAGTGAACTGGCCCCCTGTTTAAAAAGTTTGAGGACCCTTGGAAGACATCAGACACCAGACATGACAGTTGGTAACCAGAGGAAATAATTTTGCTGCCAGTAACCAAATGAGCAGCAGATGGCTTAGCATATCCAGAGAATGGAAAAATTGCTAAGAAAACACCAATTGTGCGACTCTCCACTATCCCATACTACTTACTCCCTCCCAAGTGGATTCCTGCAAGGAAATTGCTCTGAAAATCCACTTCAGGGAGTATGTTGACATTGCTTCATATGAAGGGGGCCCAAATGGCACCTCATGGCTCAATGATTGGATCTAAGTGAATGATTCAGTTGACCATTTATATTTCTAAAGCCTAGATAGCTAAGAAAGCTCCCTTGCTTGAGGTACCTGAAAATAAAGATTAATAATCCCCTGTCCTAAAAGTTGGTCATGGGAGATTTTCCTGAGGAATTGGGCTGTATCTTACTGGAAAAGATTCTAAAATGTTTTTACTGTTCAAAGAAAAGCTCAGAAAAATCAATCTTTGACCCAGGCCAGTTGAGTCCTTCTATGAACTGAAGGACCCCTCTTTCAACCAAATCCCTTGCTCCACAAAGCACCTAAATACCTATCATAAGTAATTTGCTTGTTAAGAAAAATATCGGTACTCCTGCTATTCATCAATTAGAGGTATTTTCTTTATTACAATCTATAAATACTACCCTGAATACCTCCAATGATGATCTTTCTAGGGATTGTTGGCTGTATTTAAAATTATCCCATTCTGGGGCCTGAGTGGTGGCACAAGCAGTAAGGCATCTGCCTTGCACAACCTAGCCCAGTACAGATGGCAGTTCAATTCCCCAGCATCCCATATGGTCCCCCAAGCCAGGAGCGATTTCTGAGCACATAGCCAGGAGTATCACTGGGTGTGGTCCAAAATAAGTAAATAAATTAAATAAATAAAAATAAATAAAAGCTCATCTCCCATACTGATTCCAAATATAAATAAGAACCAGTTCTAACTTTAAAAAATGGACCTGCAACATATTCCCTAACAATAAGACCATTGTTTCCTTTTCTCGAGTTGCATGTTCCTAAAACATCTCAATAAACTGGTCCCAGACTCTTTGAGCCTTGGAATAAACATGGTTGACATGTCATATGTAGATCTCCAACTTAATCCAAGTATCTGCTTTATAGTACATATATTCCTTCAGCTATATCATTTTATATATATCAGTTTATATATATCAACTATATATAAACCATCGTTTGCCCTCTTCCAAAGGTCTTGAATGGTGGAGGTGATCTCCCTTCTCTTCCTTGCCGTAGCAATGACTGGTGCTATAGTCATCAGCAATGCTGCATTGGTAAAAGGAGACAGTCTTCAAAACCATAACAGCAGAAATAAATGCAGATTTTGGGCCATTTAAGGAAAGCTATAGTGGTCTACATTATCTCAATGAGTAAACTCAATGAGGTTAGCTCATTTCCAGAAGAACTCATAGAAAGTTGTGACTAGCCCTCCTATTTATAATGCAAGTTTGATTTAGTGTGGTATTGGAAGATCTTCCTGTTTTTATGTTAACCAACCAGACATTATGCAAAGCTCCTTGATAAAGCTCAAAGACGGCATCCTCCACAGAGCTAAGACTTTGAAGAAAGGCAAATACTGGGTTTCAACCTGGTTTCACTGTGACAAAATGACTTAACAGAAAGTTGACTGAATTGGCAGAATTATTTTTGATTGAATGACATGTTTTAAACTTGAGAGTGGATTCTTGATCAAATACTCTCTTCTGTTCAACTGATATTTAATGTTATAGACCTGTTTTGCTGAATGAGGACACTTAGGAATCAATGATTTGATAGCCACCTGAAAATGGGTGAAATGTTTTGATGGGGATTATGATAGGTGGCTTTGATTTTCTAATTGATTTATAACATGTACTCTTAGAGTACATGTTTTTGGTGGTGGGTAGAAAATTTTAAAAAATGCCTAACCTGGAGAAAACAAAAACCTAACCTGTCTGCACTTGGGATGAAACTTCCATGTTTCAAGTTAAGAAATTGCTAATTTTTGGAATCTCCCTGTAAGTAATCTTGCTGATAAGGTGCTCTAATGTGCAAGTACATTGCTTAACCCTGAAGCAAATAGTAATAAGTTTGAAATAATGTCCTCTAACATAATTTGTTGCTGATATTCTCAGATATTCTTGTCTGGGTTCAGCCCACTGGTGAATAAAGATTCCTTGTTCTACCATAGATAGATAACCTTGGTGAGTCTTATTAAGCAAAGTTTCTTTACAATAATTATAGCTAAAAGAACAGGAATAAATGATCTTTCATTCAGACTCCATATTTTCTGGCTGGTTCCTACTAACCTTACAAAACTGTGTAAGTTAGGAAAAATCTAGACATCAATTTTTTTAAACTCAATCTTAAAATAAATATAAATTTAAAATACCATGAATGAAATGTTAAATTTTAATTTTTTCAAAATTTCTATTTTTTGCTGAGCCTTCTTTGGAGTAAACTGATATCAACCTAAAGTTGTAGGCTGTCAATTAATAAACATGTTCTATCTTTTCTGGGACTCTGTCACCCAGAGAAGAAATTTGAACAGGGATAATTATTGTCTGCAAATGGAAGATGCAAATGGCTCTGGCTTACTTTTAATCACAATTGTATACAACTTTGCAATAATAAATATAAGTATTATTTGTACTAACTGGGCTCTAAGCGGCAAAATAACAGTGTGCTCATTCATATACTAAATAAGTGTTAACAGTAAATGTTTGGATGATCTTGCCAAAATATGTAGCAGCCTTATTATCCTTCTACTTTACTGTACTTAGTTTTAGTTAGCACACTCCACAATCAAAAATTAAAATTTAGAATATAGAAACATTATGACTTTGTATTCAAGGCTTAAAATTGATTGTATTTTCATAATATGTGAGATTTTCCTTAAAGAATATATGTATTCTAAATAAATCTATGCCTGATAAACTTTAAAATAAATACAAATATATCAGTAGCTAAAATGCATTTATAAAAGTAAAATGGATTAACTGCAGATAGATGAATACATAAGCAATAAAACAATTATTATAAAATGTTCACTGTAGAATTTAGGTAGAATTCTGTCCACCTAATTTATGAAAAGTTGGCATTATAATTACTTTTAGAAAAGGTAATGACTAGAAAGATTTGGGTATGATACATACATTTCTTGATTTAAGTTCTGGTTACTAAGAGTGTTTACTTTGTGAAAATTTACCAAACTGAATATTTATAAAATTAAGTGTTTTTGTCCTTATTGCCAGGGCACAAAGAAAATAATTCTTTATGACCCTGATTTTTTCAGAAATTAAACAAATAGTCAAATAAGATTAAGATTAAGAAAAAACTTTAAAAATGTATGCAAATGTATTAAAATATATATTTAAATTTGATAATGTATTTTAAAATGTTAAATTGATTTTCGGTGATAAAACAAAATTCACACATTTAGACACTAAACAAATTTTAAAGTGTTTAATAAATTTGAATTGGGAAACATTCTATCAAAAAGAAAGGTATTACAAAACTACTCACAAAATATAGGAATTTGGGTTGATGGCAAAGGGAATTTGGACCACACCCAACAGTCACTAATGGCTCTGAATTCAGGAATATCTCCTGGAAGAGGGGAGATAGAGGTGAGAGGTCATATATGATGCTGAGGATTGATCCCTGGTCATTTATATGCAAAGGAGTTGCCTTAGTATCTGTCTAGACCCAATGTAGGAATTTCAGAGAAAGAGGGACAAAGTTACTAGCAATAGAAAGAATTATTTCAAATAAATGTCTTTCCTCAAGGGAAAGAAGGTCATTGGTTAGATTCCCGGCATCCTATAAGGTCCCCCGAGTCTGCCAGGAGCGATTTCTGAACCTGGAACCCGGAGTAACCCCTGAGTGCTGCCTGGTGTGACCCAAAAACCAAAAAAAAAAAATTACATTCCTAGAGAAAATATATAATTTTACAATCCTAGTACTATAAAAATTATTTTTATACTTCCTTTAATTTTATAGTTCTGATATGTTAGAGAGGTACAAAATGATAAATTATGATAATTAAATGGGTACCCATTTCACAATTAAGGAAATTATAGAAACACCTTCTCTGTTCTCCATATTTATTCCATGTTAAAAATTGATTTTTAATGTCTTATACACATAAGAATAATTTTATTCTTGAAAAATGTGTTCTTGTTTAAAACATACTATAGTCATTTTTTTTATTGAAATCAAGTTTACAATTTTTTGTATTCTAAATTTGCTACTTCACTTACTGTAGTTTCTAAATGTTTTGGCATATAATATTGCTCTCTTTATTTATTCTGACAATACTTATAACAATATTTATATGACAATATTCATATATCTTTGTAATTTGGGATTGTTTCTAAAGCTTGAGGGAGCTTTTTATATATTACTATATTATAATATGTTAATTTAAGTTAAGTTTCTCAATATAAGGTTCAATTATTTTTATTTTAGGTAATTCAGGAAAGTTACTCTAGGTAGTCAAGTTTCTATTTCTCCTGTTAGATTTACTATAATAATAAAATTTATATAAATTTGGATACAAAATAGATCTAATGTTATGATTTATTCAGAAACTAATTTTCTCTGTCGATAGATCAGTTTAAAAGATAAGACAAAACTAAAGAAAATATAAATCAGAGCCTTTGCTTATGATTTTTTCTAATTTCCATGATAACATCATGATTTCCAAGTTGTTCATAATACAGTTGTTTCAGGTATTAAATATACAAACATCAATCCCATTGCCAGTGTGACTTTTCCTTCTTCAGTGTCCCCAAACTTCTACCCACAGCTTTAGCCAACTCCATCCAGGCACAAACAAATTTAGTTCATATTGATTGTTATAATACACAAGTTGAATAGAATTATCAAACTCAAATCAATACAGGTCAATTTGAAATAATGTCATATCTCTCTATGGTGTTACTTAAGTCAGTGACTAAGGATTTCCTGGGCTGTGGTTGGTGCTAGTTCAGCCTTCTATATTACTATTTAGGTTCACTGAGTTTGGTTGATTACTATATAACTTTTCTATCAGATTTCCTGTGATATTATTTGATAAGTTTAAGTTGGAGAGCTGGGCTGTTTCTGACAGAAGATATTAAGTAAGGTATAGCATTTGGCTGCTGTAGTTCATTCAAAAGGGGGAAACTGCCCCCTAACCCTACCCCATGTCTTTCCTGAAATGTCTTAGAGTATCTAAGCCAGAACTAGAATCTGGGGAGTACTGGTGGCCATTATTTTCTTTTATAGCTTGGTGGAGGAGCCAGGCTCTTATTCTACTGGGAAGAGGGTAGCTGTGGGACAAGCCTGATGAGTCTTCCTAATGCAGGCATGTGTGCAGGAGGCTGAGGCTCCCATTTTATGAGGTAAGATGCAAAGTTTTCAGCCCTGTAGTCTGTTCTCACGAGATAATTTAGCTTCTTATATTATTTTGTTTTAGTCTAGGAGCTAGGCCGTTTTTGTTGGAGGTTTCTGTTGTGATTTATATTATCCAAGGTCTTTACTGATATATACATTGGTTAACAATTAATAGCTAATAATGATCAGTTTTCAACCTTTGTTATGACCATATGACCAATTCTTTTAGTATAGTCAATAGTAAACTCAATTCTGTATAAATCACCTTTTTATTTCAATCCTCAGATATTTATTTAGTTCAATAAAATATCAATACTTTAAAATGAAACTTTATTTTATAAAGAAACTACTATATTTACCCTATATAGGTGACGCTAACACCAGAAACAGTTGCTTCTATTTTCTGAAGACTATGCTATGCCCAAAGTGTGGGTGCCCCTGCTTGCAGGGACTCCAATTGAGATGTGGTTATTCTTTCTTGGAGAGAGAGCATGCAAACACGATGACACACAGACAGACACGGAGACAGACAAAAGTGGGAAAAGGATTCCAGCCAAGTTCGAATCCAATTCCAATTTATTGAAACTCAAGGCCCGACTTTATATATTTTTTGTGGGCATAGTTCTGCTCATGTCTATAGAACAGGTCAGATTGTTCAAATAACAGGACCCATTAGCAAATGAGATGGAATATGCGGATAATGAGATCTGTCTCTATCAGGTCAGAATGTACTGATAATGGAACCTACCTCTGGCAGGTGGGATTTACAAATAAGGTGACCTTAAATGTTTACATTTAATTCTCGAGGTTACCTGCTTTGAGCAAAGCCACAAGGTCCTTCATTTTAACTAAGTATTCTGCCTGTTCTAAGGGGCTACCTACACTGAAGAAGATTTTAAATTATATTCAATAGAATTACTGAACTTAATTTATTGATTAATGAAAACTTATTACTTTACTTACTATAAACTGTTATGTTTATATAGTTTTAGTACCGTATCAATGTATGAATCTGGATAGTAGTTAAGAAAGCAAAACAACACAACTTATGCATCAGTAAATTTCTAAGTAAAATGAATAATCACCCTTAATCTCTTATGGTATATTTCTTCTATTTTATTAAGTAATAATATCATCATTGACTTCTGAATACTGTAAAAGATTTTCTATGCATCTATAATGTGACTATATAATTTTGAGGAGGGAGAAACTGGTGGTGCAGAGCTTATTTCTGACTGCAATCAGAGATCACTCCTGACAGTTCATGGGGGACCATATGTGGTGTAGGAGATAAAACTTGAGTTTATTACATGGAAGAGAAATAATTTATCCAGAGAACTATATCTCTACTCCTTCTTGGTCATAATATTTCTTTCTCTTTTTTATCATGCTATATTACTTTATTTTGAAATATTGAGTCATCTTTGCATCCATGGAATGAATACTACTTGTTCATGATCTATGACTTTATTGATATATTGTTGGATTTGTTTTGCTAAGATTTTTGTTCTTGATCTCTACCTCAATGTTTATTATAGATAGTGTCATAAAAGTTTCTTTTTAAAGTAACATATTTGCTTTGTTGTTAGGTTAAGGTCTTCATATGGGCTATTGGGAAGGATTCCAGTTTCTTTTAATTTTTTTCAGGAGAGGAAATATGATAAGTCTTTGAAGGCTTTGTTACGTTCACTAGAATCTTTTTGGAACTGGACTTTTGTTCTTAAGAAAATATTAATTACTATTTAATTTTACATGTAATTTGTCAAGTTTGTCACCTTTGATTCAGTCTTTGCCGGTTGTGTGGTGCTTAAAATGCAATTTTTTTCCAGACTTTCCAATTTAAAGGCTTAAAGTTGCTTACATTTCTTTCTAATCTATGTTACTAGTATGTCTTGCAATTTCTCCCTTTCAATTCTGATCATATTTATTTGTGTATGAGTATAGTTTAATCTGTGACAAAGGAGTTGTGATCATGAATGAATCAGATGCAAAAGAAAAAAAGAAAAAAAGAACTAAACCTGGAAGGAAGGAAGGAAGGAAGGAAGGAAGGAAGGAAGGAAGGAAGGAAGGAAGGAAGGAAGGAAGGAAGGAAGGAAGGAAGGAAGGAAAGAAGGAAGAAAAAAGATTGGCTTATTATTTATTTCATTTATTGGATACAATTTTCTGTCTTTTTGTTTATTCATTTTATTGGGGGAGGCATGGTGTTGCAAAGGGCTTTGTGTTCAGGGATCATTCCTGGTGGCCTCAAACTATGGTTCCCCACATTCAGACAAACTCCCTAACAGCATTTTCTTTGCAAACAATAAAGATAATTTTTTTCTGAATGTTTTAAGTGGACTACCACTGCCTCATACCTGATCTGTGACCAGGACAGCCTTTTAGATAGAGCCAAAAGAAGATCATGGTATTGCTTATTACCTCTAAAATCTTGTCCAGGAGCTGTTTTCATATCCATTCACCAGAAAGACAGAAATTATCTTAGAAACTTTCTTTTCACACCACTTATGTAATTCTGTTCTGAGAATACCAATAGTTAAAGTTGAAATAAAAGTTAAAATTGTTTTCTAAAGAAAACTCAATAGTTATATATTTTACTCCCATGCTTTGTTCCCCTCACCAATCATCCTACTATATATAACTGCTCAGAATTCTTAAGAGGTATCTATTATATGTATGTATTTTGTTTAGTTTGAGCTGCAAACAGTGAAAAATGTGGCTTAATACTTCGCATCAAAAAGTTTCTAGCTAGAATTATAAATTCCAAATTCAAAAATATAGTTGCCAACTGTATTGTTATACAATCTGGAGCAGGGCATTTAATATCAAATGACTGATGTTTCAGGTTAAGTATACATCTGGTTTAAAATCGGTTTAATTTTACTTAATGTCTATGGATACCAGTTTTAAATCAAGAATCTCTCTAATTTTAAGTTTCCTAATATTAATCAGATAAATATTTTTTCTAAAATTTTTCTTTGAGACTACTTGTAAGGAGATACCGCATACTTAATAACAACTAAATTGCTTATAAAGACATCCTTTTAAACAATAATAATTAAAACCCGTGATTAACTATTTTCTCTTCAAGGACATACTTTGAGAAGTAGAAAATAGTGTTTTGACATTTTTCATTTCTCTTTTTAAATTCTATTGATATTGTACTAAAAACATTAATTCTAACACAACACCATACCTAGAGTTCAATATCCTTCTTTTTAGCTTGATGAAGAGGCTATAAAGCTTTCACCTGTTCCTTTTATTTTCTGCAAGTTAATATAAAGCTGGCATCTGCTTTGTGTTGGTTTCCTTAATTTTATTTTGTTAGTGTTCACCAATGAGATTGTTTTCTTTATGTCTTTCTAAGAGATTTATAAATGAACAGAGAAAAGAATGGAAAGAATTAGATGTCTAGACTGTTGAAATCCATGAGTACAATCCAGAAGCTAGAAATCCATATTCATCATGTGGGTAGCTTTTCTCCAGAGGCCTTCATCTACAAGAATCCAGTGAGTTAGAAGGGACAAAATAATCAGTTAGTCTGGTTTTAACTTTGATATCCAAATTTATATGGTGCCTAGTGAATTAAACAAGCAAATAAATCACCCTTTAAATTAAACCATTAGTATTTTCTTCTGAACTCTATTCTTGTAAAATAGAGGAACAAGTCCTGACTTTTAAATGTATGCATTTATCTTAATATCAAAGAACCTAAGACTGGTGAAGACCCATTCACCAAGACCCTGCTTTCTATGCATATTTTTACATGTTCTTATAAATACTCTGTGTTTATTCAGGTCAAATAATGAAATTCAGAATTGTTTTCAACTAAACTACAGAAAGATGTAATTTATCAGAGCTGGATAAAGAGCATATCAGGTAGGCCACTTGCCTTGAATACACCTACCTGATCCAAGTTTGATCCCCAGAACTATTCACTAGCAGAGATTCAGGCATAAGCCTTGAACAAAGCTGTATGCGATCCCTTAAAATAAAATAACTCTTTTATTTTGCAAATCATTAAATGAATATCTAGAGGGAGTGAAGAAATAGTCTACAATACTGGAGTAATGAGAATTATAAAACATAACATTCATATTTAGTAATTTGTGGGCTTTGGGGTGATAAGCTTGTAGGTTAAAAATATGAAGTAGCGGGGCCCAGGAGATAGCATGGAGGTAAGGCATTTGCCTTTCATGCAAAAGATCATCGGTTCGAATCCCAGTGCCCCATATGGTCCCCCGTGTCTGCCAGGAGCAATTTCTGAGCGTGGAGCCAGGAGTAACCCCTGAGCGTTGCCGGGTGTGACCCAAAAACCAAATATATATATATATATATGAAGTAGCAAGTCACAAACTAGTATATTTTTGGTTGTTTGTTTTGGGGCCACACCCAATGATACTAATGGTTTATTCTTGACTCTTCACGCAGAAATTATTCTTAAAGGTGCTAAGTGGACTAAACAGGATGTTGAGATTAGAACTTCAATCAGCTACATAGAAAGGACAGTGCCCTACCAGCAAAAGTGTAACTTTAAACACAGAAATAGAAAACTTAAAATTGCCTCTCTCTTTTGTTTTCTAATACCATTGGGACCCAATGGTATTTTAGATTTCCATAAAGAAATTGCAGTGTTGGAATAGCAACCATTTCTAATTTCAATATTATTTTTTCATTTTCATATTATTGGTATTTATTAAATGATTTTGAACTAAATTTTCATAACAGTTAAGTATATTTAACACATTTGCATGTGTTTATTTTCAACCACATTCTCTTTTTAAAATATGCAAATCTTTGAATCTGGAGAGAATACAGGGGGTTCTGTCTATGCCTTGCATGCTCCCAAATTGATTCTATGCCCACCATCACATGTGGAATCCTGAGTATGGGTAGGACTGGGTATTGCCACAAACACACCTCCATCTCAAATAATTATCATATCTTATTTGGGTTATTCACTCTCACAGTTTTGCTTTTATTTGGGGGTAGAAATTGTGTCATGCTAAGGACTTTACTCCTTTCTCTATGCAGAAGGGGTCACATAGGATTGATGTGGGTAGAATTTGAATGTTTTAGATACAAAGCAAGTGCCTTTCCTGCTGTCCTATATCTCTCTTTCTATGGGCTGTTTTAATTTTTACTATTAAGTGTGAGTCTAAAAATACATTTATATATTTTCTGGATATAAAACCTTTGTAATGTATAGAGATTATTTGCCTTGTCTTCCAGATAAAAACCATTTTTTTTGTTTTGTTTGTGTTTGGAGGATATGCCGACCTAATCTGTTTTTTTTTTTTTTTTTGCCACATTAGCAGTGCGTTTAGAAGAGAAAAATTTTTAATTTTGATGAATCTCAATATAGTATTTAAAAATATAAATGACCATGCTTTTAAATTATGTTAAAGCTATTTCAACTAATTTCACACCATTAAATGGTCTTCTTTCCTATTTCCTTCTTTCTTCTTTTCTTCCTACCATCCTTCCTTCCTTCCTTCCTTTCTTCTTTCTTTCCTTTCTTCCACATTCCTTCCTTGCTATCTTTGGTTGTCAGTTTCTTATTTTCTTTTTTCTTTCTTCCTTTTCTTGTTTACAGGGATTATTTTGGACTATACTCAAAAATTACTGCTAGAAGTATTCAGAAATCATATGAAAGTGCTCATGTTATTTCCAGGGAATTAATCTGATTATGTTGCATGTAAGGAATATCTTCAGTCCAATATCTCTGGTCCCTCACTTATATATAGTTTATAAAAGCTTGGTTGTTTATTTTACATTTAAGCCATGCTCCATTTTGAACTAATGTGTATTAACATGGCTAGAAAAGGATTGATTTCATTTGTGTCATTTGATAGTATGAATAGTATCTTCGATACGAATAATGTCTATATCAGTGTACAAAAAGGAAACATGTAGGATATATAGGGTATTAAGAGCTACCTAATAAGTAAATGGATGGAGAATGATAATAATGGTGGTTAATACTAGCCTCTGGAATACACTTTTCTAGCCATGTAATATATGTCAATTTTCTTTTTTATAATGAACTTCAATTGTTCCAATACCATTTCTTTAAAGAATTATTCCTTTTCTTTTGCATTACTTTTGTATCTTCATCAGAAATGATATTTATGATTTTATTTGTGAACTCTGTTTTGTTATTTTGAACAATAGTTTGCTAGTCCCATAGCACACTACCCCAATTCTTGTAATTTTATCAATGTTTAAGTAGTATTTTCCCTAGCAATTATTTTTTCTTCAATATTATAAATTATCATATCCTAACAAAGCTGATTTTAAAAATGGCACCTTTTTTAAATTTTGGTTTCTAGGTCATACATGGCAGCACTCAGGGTTAAATCTTGGTTTTTCACTCAGAAAGCGCCCCTGGCAGGTCTTGGAAATCATATGGAAAGCCTGGAATCAAATCTGGGTTCATCCTCGATCGACCATATGCAAGACAAACGCTCTATCACTGGGCTATTGCTCGGCCCCAAGAATGGCATATTTTAATGCAAAATATTCTTAGTTGCCAAGTTTAATAAAAAGAAATTTGTGTTTTCCAATCCTTTATATGGTGGTCATGCAGGTCATCATTCAACATGTAGAAAAATTGCATCTGCTATCTCATTCTGTGAGAAGCAGTAGTGAAGTCTGAAACTAGGTATGACTTTTGCTTTGAAAAAAGTGCTCTCTTTCCTAACGATAACATGCTTTCCATCTTGTTCTCTAATGAACCGAGAATGTTTGAACAAACTGTAGGGCAAGATTGAAAAATGACTGATGTTAAAGAAATGTATATGTAGGTGTGGTGTGTGAGTCGAAAAATGAGTTAGAGAATCAGATCTACTTATCCAAATACGGAAGATTCTTTATAAACTACTAACAGCTAGATAGTGGCCAGGAAGGACTTCTAAGGTTACAGAGGATGATGTCTGAAGACAGCTCGAATTGGACTTTTGACCTCAGAATTCAGAGAAAATTGAAGTAGAAATTTCTCTAGTTTTCAACTCTAGCTTGGTAATACTTTGCTTTAACAGCCCTAGGAAATGAAAACACTGTTCATCTGAGAGGAATGATTTCTTTGTAAGATGCTTTTCAAGTAACTTGAGGGGAAAATTCTAGTCCATTTTATTTGTAGTGTAGTCACATATGGTAAAATATTGTAAACACAACCATATTATTTAAACTTTTTTTTCCGGATATTACCTCTATTGCTGAATATGGCTTGACATTGAAGCTCATAAACAATCCCACCAAGTGATTCTTTTCTGGCATGTAAAAGCATACATTACTGAAGCTGGTTGCCATATTTTTCCTTGTGTTTACAGGAAAAAATTCTGAAGCAATTTATTCCTATGACATTTGTTTACATAAATTGACATTATGAGGAGATTAAATTTTGGGGAGCTGTGAACAAGAATTGTTTAAATTTGGCTTTTCTACTCATAAATGAACAACATTTTTCTATTAGAAAGAAAACTGACAACTCTTAGAAATATGAAGAACACTGATTTCAAAGCTTTGCAGGTTATGCTAAACTCAGATGTTAAATGTATACATTTTAATATGATGTCATAATATTACTAATATGAGTGATAAATTCTTCATCTTGTACTACAAGTCTATTTATGTTCTGACCTTCATTATACAGTATATAAATAATTTTAGAGCAGACATTAACATAGTCCATAGCAAATGCTTACAATTTGAAAATAAGGTATTGTAAGCAGCCAATAAAAATAGAGAAGTGATAACTATTTTATTTATACTTTTCATTGTGTTATTTATTTTA
>PVKC010004379.1:0-35762 GCA_004027635.1 Crocidura indochinensis | reverse complement strand
CTTGCATTCATTATGAAGGAAGAAAAGGAGAAAGGCTTCCTAAATCCTTCCTCAGAAACGTCTCCCATCATCGGGAGCTTTCCAGCATTTCTTCCTTTCTCTTAAATAAACTGTTTTCTAAATCCAGCAAAGAAAAGAAGAGATCATGGTTGCCAGGTGTTAAAAAAAAGGCTCTTATGTAATATTAGGTCTAATTTGGGATATTCATGGTTAGTGGTAGTTCATGAGATAATCTTCTTGCAGAGTTTTTCATGAGAAACTAACAGCTTGATAAATGTTTGCACATGTTGGTGGTGGTGGGGGTCATGGTATAGTGGAGAATATAGTAGAAATTGGAGAGCTATTTAAAAATTACTTTAAGCCTCTAGTGCAGTACTTAAACCCTTTTTACAGCTGTGGTCCCTCCAAGTTTGTTTCCTGACTGTGGCTTCTTGTCTTGCAGTCTTGCCTCTTAGTATCCTGCCATAAGCTGTCGCTGTGGCCCTCTTGTCATATCTTGAGAGCCACAAGAGCTTTCTATCACCTCTGAAGAGTAATGATTCTCTAGAGAGGATCTGTAGATCCTCTTTTGGAGAAAAAGGACCAACTAATCTTTGTTGTTTCTTGGAGATTACAAGCATATAATTTACTAAGAGCTAGAAACAAAACCAAGCAAAACAACAACTGCAAGGGACAACACCCCAAAATAAATCCCAAAACCTTATATTCCATATCTACCAATTATCTTTTAAAAGCATGTAATCAGAGATTCAGTTCTGTATCTTTCTTCATTCTTTTTGTAGTTCGGTGTAATCTTTGATTTGGGTTCAAAATGAAACTTTTGATGTCCACTTAACCGTAACAACAACAAAAAGGCACCCTGGAACTGTTTCCTTGAATCACTTTTTGCAAACTTAGAAAGCATCACTGTCTTCACCTGTGTGACTTTTAAGATGTATGCTACAGAAAACACACTTGATAGCTAACCAGCTCTATAGTCCTTGTTAAGCTTTTCCATTTTGCAAAGGCAATAGCTCTGAAATGCAGAGGTGATTGCATTAAGTCCTTGGCTGGCAATTTTGTGTGGGATTGGGTATTGAAATGCAGCAAAGCAAATAATGAAGGCATATGTTTACCTATAATTCTTTTTACCTTGGGAGAAGGATTAAATAGGAACAGTTTGGTTGTTGTCAAATTCTTAACAGTTGCTTTCAAGCATGAAACAGTCCCTGGGCTCTCAGAGGATTTACTTAGCAGTTTAAATAGAGAGGTCTTTACTGCTAATGGAACTGAGATGGCAGGCTTAAGCAATGGGGTGCTTTATAGCCTCTTTAGCCACTTGAGAAGATGTAACATCAAATAGCTGAAACCGTCCCAGTCTCCATTGGTGTTTAGAAAGTTGTGCAAAGATTGGTGAATAAATAATTCAGGGTTGTATGAATGTCTGGATGCCAAGAGAGTGGAGAATATCTAAAACCATGATTCACGGAAGGTTTAGTTCTGGGAGAAGCTCTGGAGCGCCACTTGAGCCTGCCCTCTGGGGAACATTTACAGATGATGACATTTTCTAAGAAAGAAATCATTTTCACTTGGGATTGACTGATATTTGTAAAGAAACATCCCACTGGGGACTCCAATCCTGGAAAAATGTTATTCATAAAAAAGAATATTTTATGCTCAGTATGGATTGTTAGCATCACTGTTTGTGTTTTACTGTTTGTATTCATGTTGGTGAGCATGTGTTTAAAATGTAGGGTATAATGATTACTTGGGATTTTAAATGACAGTAGAGCTATATACAATTTCATCGTTATACTTTAAGAGGGCCTTTCTTAAAATGTGAAAAGAAACAGTCCCAATTTATCTAATGGTAGCTGATGGAAGCTTCTGCTTCCCACTCATTATTCAGTCTATTCAGGTTCATAGTAGAGACTTTTCTGAATGTTGCTTTTGATTAATAGAGGGAAAAGCAGATCTTGGGAACTCCTGAGGACTTAGCTCGATATAGAGATAACCACAAACATTCTGATTCTTTTTGGTATTCATTAGGATTTACTTCCCTTTTCATTTGAACATGAGTGATCTCTAGTTTGCTTTGAACAGTTAAATGACACCTGGGACACTAATGCTAATGTATGTTTCACCATATCCAATTCCATATGATGAAAACTTATAAGATTTTGGTTCAGACTGGGGATTACTTAGCAAGAGCCCCATGTGACCTACAGTAGGCAGAAAGTATGATCACAAAGTAATATATTCCCTGATATCCATGGCTTTTGCTGCAGCCTTTGCAGCCTACCTCTGATTGATAGAACCACAGGGGTAAGGCTGGTTTAAGAAAGAAAAATAATCTCAGGAAGCCCGTTGTTTTACATCGTGTTGCCTGAGTAGAGCAATACCTGTATTGACTGGAGTCACTGAGGGACATACAGACCCTTAGTGCCTAAGTGGACTTTGCCTCAGGATTGACCTTGCTCTTCAGTTTGTTTTCTCTCTTTCTTCTTGGTCACTTCCAACTGTCTTTTTCTTTCCTTCAAATTCATTTTTTCTTTGAAATATTTTTGACCAAAAATTGTCTTTTTATTGATGCATACATCATAAAATTCATTCATACCACATACCACAACCAAAAAAATTTTTTATTGATGGTAGATGTCATACCCAGAACTGCCTAGAGTGGGATAACAATATTGAGTTTTAACCCAGGGTCTTAAACATAAAAGGCATGTACTTTGCCACTTCAACCACATACTTGACCCTTAAATTTTTTAATGAGATGGAGGTGAGGGGTTCCCATGCATTGCTTAAGAGTCCTGGGGCCCCTGCCAGCATTTTTGGATGAAATATTTTTTGACAGGAATTTTCAATTTTACCATAACCCCCAAATGGAAAGTACGTTCTCTCCTTAGATATGTAACCCCAAGTGAGAGTTCCTACACACTCTCTTGTCGGCCACAGTTGATGTGTCCCAGAATTAGTGAAAGAGGTCACTATGATTGCCAAACAGTTGAGATTTCTGTGTGACTTCCGAGCCAGAACTCTGGAATTCTGGCATTTTCACATTCCAGACCTGGCTTCTGAAGGTACAGCCCAGTGGTAATAAAATCGACTTTTCACAAATGTTCTTAACCAAACTGTGGGAGATGGGGAATATGCATGTTACAGATGGAGAACTGAGGCTCAGATAAGGTCTGTAATATGTACAGATGATTGGTATGACTATTACATAACTGGACCAGTTTTAAAATTCTCTTATTCAGAAGGAACCTTCTTGGTATTACATTTCACATGAAACTAGAGTATAATTACATACATATACATATATATTTATATAGTTGAAAGAGTCTAATATTTGAAATAGAAGACTAATTAAAATAGATAACAGCAATAATAAAGAAAAAAATTTAGGTGATGCAGTTTATGATATGCAGATTTAATTGGTTTAAATTTAATTCTCTATTTAGTCTTGATATGATTGACTATGTTTTCAAATAAGGCAGCAAAAGTACTCAACTTCTGGTATTTTAGATTACAAAATAGGCCCCAATGACCAGAGATTTCCCTAAGGTCACACCACTGATCACTTACAGCTGTGAATGGCATCATTTCCCCCTTCCCTTTCTTCCATGTATTTTTCTTCCAATGGCTAGATTTTTCAGGCTACCTAAAAATGAAACATTGGAGATCCTCATTCATCATTTAGATTATGGCTGGATTACATCTTTAAAGACACTTCCTCCATGTTAATTAGTTTGACTTCCGTGTGTATCTCCTGAAATACAAGGATGACCTTAGACTGTTCTATTTTTTCCTAGCTGTGTGGCATGGAAAGCTACTCTACTTTTCTGGACTTTAGTTTTCTCCTCTGCAAATGTGTGAGGACCGGATAAGTGGTTGTACTCAGGCTCTAGTGTTTGGTGTGTAGCTTGTACTATGTACGTGAAAGGCTGCTACCATGTAACACGAGCATGATGTGCTGACTAGGTACTTCATTTTACTGGATTTTCCAGATTCTTGAAAGAAGTAAAATTTACCTTTATTTAAATTTATAAACTTCTGCAAGAGTTTCAAATACACCTCTAGTTTCATTGAGAACTATATGTGTAGGAAGAATATAAAATTTTATGTTAAGTTTTTAGACACTAAGAAAAGTTCAGGTTCAAATATTTATTTTTTTATACACCAGTTATTAGAATGTCATCTCAAATATGTTTCCTTTGTTTGCTGATATAAAAGTTTTGGAAACAAAACAATCTAATAGTGTATCAATACGTCAAAGATTTCCAGATTTCCTGATTTGGTTACACCTCCTAGTAATTTTCCTGTTCTTATCATATTGAATGCAAATAGAAGTTTTTAAAAGTCAACTTTCCCACACTATTTGAATCAGTTCGCTATTTTTGACTTAAACTGAAGAAAAAATGTGACCTGGTCCTTGCTAAACGGTGAAATTGCACTTCAATGTAAAGAGAATAGAAAACAATGTTTTGCTAAAACCTCCAGTGTGCCTTCTTTTTATTTTTAAATAATTTTTGAGCCACACCTGGCAGTGTTTGGGCATTACCCCTGACTCTGCACTCAACTGGGGATCAATATTGGGCTATCTGTGTAAAAGGAAAATGCCCTACTCACTGTACTGTCTCTCTGGCCCAACCTCTTGGTTAAAAGCATTGGAGGCACAGGGAGTTGAAAGCATCCGGGTACACTGATTCTGTCTCTCTCCTTGTACTAGGCCTAGGGATAGTAGGCAGTGCTATCCTGGGCAGTCACAGACCACACAGTGTAGTTGAAGGACCTGAATATATCCCTCTTCTCTTCTCTTCTCTTCTCACCTTCACTTTCCAGGGGGAGGGAGAACTACATGAGTTCATATTTATGAGCGCTTCTAACGCAGTACTAGAGACTACTCACTTTTGATCTGTGGTGATCCTCACTGCAGAAAGGAAAGGCTACCTAAATGGATCATCAGAACCTAATTTTCCAATCATGCCCAATGAATGCTATTTGGCTGCCCCTGTGTTTATAAACCAATTAAAATTAGTTTATAAATGAAGAGATAGTACTGGGGTGAAAACACTAGAGTTTCATCTTTATTTTGAATTCTTGGCTCCACATAAGGAAGGTTCTCTGAGTATTATTAGTGATAACACCTGAGTACAGAGACAGGAATATCTACACAAATATACCCCACAATACACCTGATAATAAAGTTAGGAACTTCATGAACATAAGAGGCCTGTTAGTGATATGGTTATTTATAGAACTTGCTCAAGATCTTGTGGGGTCTGAGAGATAGCACAGTGGTACGGCATTTGCCTTACACGCAACCACCCAGGACCGGTGGTGATTCGAATCCTGGCATCCCATATTGTCCTCCGACCCTGCCAGGAGCTATTTCTGAGCACAGAGCCAAGAGTAATCCCTGAGTACTGCTGGGAATGACCCAAACAAACAAACAAAGCCCCAAACAAATCTTATTTGTCTAGCTGCCATAAGGAGTTCTTGGGTTGTATTGTATTTTATAGCTTTGAGGGTTCTGTCCTATTTGCATGCTGTTTGTCTCCTGTTTGGAATGTATGATAGTTGACTACCCTAACCTGCCTACCTTAGGTCTTACCATCCCTAATTGGTGGCTTTCTCACTGTTTGCAGAATTCTTGGCCTCCTGACTGCTCCAGGCACTATTAAAGTAATATTAGAGGTACGATTCCTTCTGGGATATGTCTCTTTCTCAACAATTTTGACATACTTTCTGCCCCTATAGACCTGCCTAGCCAGTGCTTTGCCTTTGCACTAATTAGGACAGTTTTTTTTTCAGTGTTAGGAACAAATCCCATTCCTTTCAGATCTCAGATATTTTCCTTATAGATTTCTGGGATCTCAGCTCTCTGCCTTGAGACTGGATTGAACCCAGAAGCAGGGCAAGGAAGTTTGTTTGTTTGTTTGTTTATTTATTTTGGTTTTTGGGCCACACCCGGTGATGCTCAGGGGTTACTCCTGGCTATTTGCTCAGAAGTCGCTCTAGGCAGGCACAGGGGACCATATGGGGAACCGGGGGATCGAACCGCCATCCGTCCTAGCTTAGCGCAGGCACCTTACCTCCAGCACCACCGCCCGGCCCCGGAAGTTTATTTTTTAATTTCTGAGTCCTGTCCTTGGCCTCTTATTGTCTGAAATTAGATCCAGTTCATACCATCTGTTGGGTGAAGGTTTTTTTTTTTTTTTGGCGGGGGTCACACCTGGCAGTGCTCAGGGGTTACTCCTGGCTCCATGCTCAGAAATTGCACCTGGCAGGCACGGGGGACCATATGGGGCACCGGGATTCGAACTGATGACCTTTTGCATGAAAGGCAAACGCCTTACCTCCATGCTATCTCCCGGGCCCCAGGTGAAGGTTTTTAATTCTAGTGTTTCGGGACTAGAGTTTAGTAGGCCTTGAAGTACATTGAAGGACTGAATGGATACAGAATGCCCAGGAACCTGTGGTAGACAAGTTCCAGTAAACATTTGGAAACACCTGTCCTCTGCCAGGCCCTTTAGTTACTCTTAAAGATATAATATAAATGAGGCCTTCCACCGTGTTCTAGAGTCTTTTGAGTCCAAGTACTTTAGCCTTTATTAAATGCCATCTTGAGTGTTTCAGAAGGGGGCTTATTATGGTGGGGAATAGATTTTAAGTTTATCTCAGTATTTTCCCCTCTGAAAGAAACAGTAAGAAAACTAGCAGAACAGTTTTTTTTTTTGTGGGATATTAAAATGAACAGAGTTCCATTTATTCCACACAAGAGGCACTGTACACATGAAAGTCCAAGTGAGTGGTTTTTTGCACATCTCTATTTGAAAACATTAAAAAAAGGGCCTTATTAATTTAGGGAAGACTTCAAATAATTTTCAAGAGTCTATATGACAAATATATCTAAGCACTTACATATATAAATAAATCTTAATGTAAGGGATAGATGTCTGGATATATATTCCAGTTATACTTTTAAGTTTTTATAGCTAGACAGGATATGAATGTTTGAATATTAAGTTTGTTTCAATTATGAATATATTAAAAACTTAAACAAAAAGTTAAGTAACAATTCTACGAAAATCTAAACATGATTGATTTAATGTAATTATGTTCTTTCCTATTATATTATTGTTATCTAGCATTTACCATCTTGAAATGAGAAGTGATGAATATAAATAATTTTTAAAATATTTCAGATATGCACAAAACCTTGTTTCTGAATCACAGATTGTTATTATATTTTATTTAAAAGAATAAAATATTAAAAATCAATGTAATATTTATCAAAATCATTAGTTAACATTATGAGTCACTTAAATACTATTAATTAGAAAAATATGAATTAGAGTTCCTTTTTATCTTACTCATACTATTTTTATTATACGCAGAATTTAGGTTTGTGTTTAAAATTAAAATTTATTGAAATATTTTTGTATGAATGTTAAACAATCAGAATTATTAATAATTTTTATTGCTTTGGGTCCCATAGACTGTGTTTGGGTATGTTCCTAACTCTCTGATCAGGAGTCTCTTCTGGCTGTGATTGGGGAATTATGCTATACCAGGGATCATATCTGGGCCTCCTGCATACTTTGCATGCATATGGCCATTAAGCAATTTATCTAGCTCTAAAATTATTAACAATTCACCTAATACTAAATGTGTTAGTGTCAGGGACTGTTTTATACACCAGTGATGCTAAATAGAAATAACATAAAGCAAAAGCCACAGAAAGAAAATTTACAAGTTCTTTTTCAGGGAGCTCTCTCTATCTGTGTGTATACATTGATGCATAAGCACTAAGCTTGGGCTTAAGCTGCATGACTTATTTTGATCCCTCTGTCAGTCCTAAGAGGAGCATAGGCTTGTGCAGATCGCAATCTCGAGACTCATAAGTCATTAGTTAGGTTTCATTTTCATCTTTATTTGACCCAAAGCTTGTTCCATGACTGCTGTGCAGTTGAAGGTCTCCCATTGAGTTAGTTTTAATGAGGAGTTGGGCTGGAACCATTTACATTTGGTATTAGAAAATGATGACTGACTGGGCTCTGGGTGAAAATGATTTGTCTGTGTAGGGCCATCAACTATAGCAAATGTACCATGTCAGTGAGGTATTGGTATTGGGAATGATAGCCATCTGCATCGGTAATGAAACATGGAAATGTATACCTAATCTTAGTTTTGGTATGGATATAAAACTAATCCAAAAATTTATTTTTAGAAAAAAAAAAAGCCAAACAAACAGGACATACAGAAACAGTCTGAGAGAAAAAGCAAGATATCAATGTATCCTATTAGGTAAATGTTAAAGTAAATTGTTGAATGAAGTTGAATTTGTAATCAGAATAATGCATTATCTAATTTTTCTGATTATAAACCATATCTTTTTTAAGTTTCGATTTGAAGCAAACTGATTTACAATACTGTTAATGAGATAGAGGTTTCATGTACACAATGTTATAACACCACACCCTCACTATAGTGTCCTTTTCCTCCATCATTGTCTCAGGGTTCACTTTCATCTATCCCCTCTTTTCCCCCCTCCCACCCTTGGTAAGCTCAGTTCTATAGACCAGTTCTTTGGTTTTGTTGTCTTTGCTCAGTTGTTATTTCTTTACCATGTAAGTGTTTCTATGTCCCTCATTGGAAATTTGCATCTTTTCTTCTTACTGATTTCATTCAGTACAATATCCTCTAGTTCTATGCACAAAGTGGCTTAATTTCATCTTTTTTATAGTGTAGTAGTATTCTGGTGTGCATATTATATATGTGATTTGTTACATATATACTGTGTATGTATTATATACATCATAATTTCTTTGTTCAGTCAACATGATCTATTCTCAAGATGAAAAGTATGGTATTACAGAGTTTATTCATATACAAAAGATTTTTTTAAGTGAGGTATATGAAATACTTTAAAAATTGAGAGACCTGGGACTGGTGAGATAGCTCAATAACTTAAACATTTGAGAAGCATGCTTTGCATACAGAATACTTTGTGTTAGATACTTGGCACCGTATGATCTCCAAGCTTTACTAGACATGTCCCCTGAACATAGGCCCGGAGGTAGCCTCCAAGCATAAATGGAGATGACTCCAAAAACAAAATTTGAAAATTCAGTAAAAATTGAAGAGTCAGCATAGCTATACCATATAGAGGGAAACATACATTAGGCAAAAATATAAGAGTTGCTGGTAGGAGTCAGAAATTGGGTTTGTTATGCCTAGGCTTCGGCTTAGGCACTGAAAGAAAACAGGGAGCAAGTGATTCAAAAGACTGAACACAACAACAATGATAGATAAGAACCTTTAGAACCTAGAGACTCTATCCTAGACCCTGACCTGTAACTCATGCAAATACCAAGATCGCTACCTACAGTGACCTGATTTTCTCACATACAACCGAGAGGAAACTTTCCCGTCATCACAAAAACACCTTTGAGATGGGGTAATGAGTATATATGGAGCCAGAGGTTGATCCCATGATGGTATGCTTCAAGGATGGAGAAACCCTGAATCTTTTAGACCACGGGAATTCCCTTTATTCCCCAATGTTTACTGTGCTTATACAAAAAAAAAAAAAGTGGGGTGAATGCCAAATCCTACCACTCCAGCACCCATACTTTTTCTTGTTTTGTTTTGATTTGCTAGTTTTTGACTTTATTTTTCCTCTCTTTTTTTTGTCCACTATTCTCTTTCTTTTTCATTCTTGTGGTTATTATTTAGAGATTTATTTTTATTTTTATTTGCCAGGTCCATTTTTTCTTTTTTCTTACATTTTTTCTTTTCTTTTTTCTCTCTCTTCTTTCTTTTTTTGGTAGTTGTCACCAAATTTTTTTCTCCCTTTTTTCTTACCTTTTTATCTCCAATGATGGTGGAATAGATGCTCAATATACAACAAGCTGCAAAGTGGAGACCAGTTGCACTAGCATTCTGGGGGGTAAAGGAGGAAGATATGGGATGCATACTGGGAACAGGGGTGGAGGGAGGACAGTATCGGTGGTGGGAATGCCCCTCATTCATTGTCAGTATGTACCATAAATGATGAAGTGAAATATTTTTAATGTACTTTAGTCATAATAAAAATTAATAAAAAAGATTGCAGACATATAAAAAAGTATATTCCATATATATAGTAAAACTTTATCCATGTCTGAACTAAATAAACATTATCAACAAATAAAAAAATTGGGTTTGTTCAACTATGTGAAGGATTTCTTAAAAATATAAATTACTTCATTTAAAGACCATGTATCACATAGTTGGCATAGTTGATCATAATATTTTTGTTTCTAGGTAAATGGAAGCAAAATAATTTTTTTTTTTGGTTTTTGGGTCACACACGGCAGTGCTCAGGGGTTACTCCTGGCTCCATGCTCAGAAATTGCTCCTGGCAGGCATGGGGGACCATATGGGGCACCGGGATTCGAACCAATGACCTTTTGCATGAAAGGCAAACGCCTTACCTCCATGCTATCTCCCGGGCCCCGCAAAATAATTTTTGAAATAAAGAAAAGAAAGTGAAATAAGAAAAAGATGTAAAAGAAAAAAAATTTGTGAAAATTGCTGTTTCTCACAATGAATTCTTTAATCATTGTCATATTTAGTAAATTCTTGTTGCAAGTTGATCATTGTTTCTTCCTTTGTTTATGAATATTAGGTAGCTTCAGATGCACATTAATATCTAAATTTGTATGTTGCTCTAGGGATTACAGTATTAAAAAATTTAGAGTTCATGGTCCAAGAATTCCATGCACTATTACTGATACTGTGGTTTTTATTGGGTGTGTTTTCATCTGGAAAGTATGAGAAGGCTTGGTGAAGGCACCTGCACTCACTTCAGAAAAGTCCTGGTGGTGTCAGCCCAATTACTGATATACTTTGAGTTTTGGTCTGATTAATGTCTCTGCAGAGAGCCAGAGGTAGAGCAGGTGGAGTCATAGAAGTGGTAGACTAGGGCCTTTGGTAAGTGGGGATTAGAGGTGTTGGGTACAGCAGTCAGATATGGCTTTGGCTGAACAGGGGCCTGTCTCACCTTCTCCTGAGGTGTCCAGATTTTAATTGCATGACCACTATGCCTATAATTTTTCATGGCTTGTTATAAAGAAAGAGTGAGTCTACAGAGCTGGTTAAATGAAAACATGGTGACTGCTTTTTGTGGGCTGTTAGGGCTTCTGAAGTCCAATAAAAGGAGACTGGAACTGGGGGATGTGTCCCCTCACTCATGTGAAGAATTTTAAGTACAAATTGAAACCATTTTAGCTTACATGGTTTAAAGAGCGTATATTTCTGTAAATTTGTATAAATATAGATATTTTTACATCATAGTGACTGCAGATATGCATTTAATAGTGTGCGTGGAGAGAGAGCAAGGTGGATTGTGATAAATTGTTTCAGAGAATTGGAGTGTTCAGGATTGAGATTGATAGCAATGAGAAATAGGTGGTGTTGAGAGCTAAAATCAGTAGAAATTAATGATAGACTTGATAATGTGGATGAGAGCAAAAGTGTATGAAGGGTGGAGAATGGTGCTAGTTATCTATGGAGGAGGTCTGGGAGAGAACTGACTGGCCTGCTTTGAATTTGAGGTACTTGAAGTGCAGAGGCTCAACCAGGAGCTCAGAAAAGTTCATGTGCTGAAGTCAAGAAGATGGAAGACCTTGGGAAGCCAGAAGTGCTGAGATATGACCTCTCTTAGTTCACATTCTTCTGACACTAAATTCTGATGTTGAAGAGAGAAGCTAGGGGATCATCAAAACCAAGGGAAGAAAACTGTTTTCAATTCAGTTCAGAGTAATGAAGGAAAGAATCTAGGATTAAGCCTAAGAATGACCTTAAAGGCAGTGGCCTGGAAGTCCCTGGAATTTGATGAAAGCACTTTTAGTTTGTGTGTTGATAGAGGCTATCATAAGCTTGGTGTTTAGGAATAGCAAGACTGTATAGACAACTGAAGTGTCAGGTTCTCTAGGAGATTGGTTAAGGTTTGATTCCTACCAAGCTCCCAGACAGGAAAAGCAGTTCCCATTCCCCTGTCCAATTAGGTCAGGGGGAACAGTTCTAGTTGTAGAGATCCACAAAAAATAATTCACTCAGTGAAAAGGGACAAGAATGAGTTCAGAAAAGCCAGTGCTCAAGCAAGGAATTCAAACCGCAACAGTTTTCTGCTCCTAAAATGAAGTGCAGCTCAATGGAAGAAGATCGAAGAATTGAGCCCCAGCCTTCCTCAGAACCTTGCATTTATTGTCAAGAATCAGGTACCACCCTACGATGGAAGCAGAATACCAAGTAAGGAATAATCCAATATTGTATCACCAGGTCACACCCTAGGGTGGAGTACAATTATTGATTAGGGGAGGATCAGTAACCAAACAGATAACCTCTCTGAGAAACTGGGTTTCTAAGAGGAACAGAGAAGTAGGACTATTGTTTGAAAGGGTGGAGACTGTTGGAGACTTTTGAAGAAGTCCAAGACTGTTAGAGAAGGCAGATTTAAATACTTTTTTTAAAATGTCATAGAATTTGGCCTAATAATCAAAAATAGCTAAATTACTTTTGAATTACTTGTGAAGGAATTAAGGGGAAAAATCATGATTTTAAAGCTTCTTCTTGTTAACATGTTTTCTGTCTTGAACTCGGAGGAGTTGTTGGAATAGCCCTACTTCTTTTAGACAAGGAAGCACCTATGAAGTGGCTTTTCCAAGAGAGTAATACTTTGTTTTTCTCTCTTTGAAATAAAGTAAATGTTTTATTTTGGGGTTTTATTTTTGTGAGTGTGTGTGTGTGTGTGTGTGTGTGTGTGTGTGTGTGTGTGTGTGTGTGTGGTGGAGGGATCTAGGAAGGGAAGGGTGGTTTAAGGGGAGTATGTTGTATTAATATGTGTCAGTGGTTTTGTATTTAGGGCCATAGTGATAGCTCAATTTATTGCCATGTGAAAGTGGGAAATTATGCTCAGGAACTGATTTTCTTCTTTAATTGAGTATGACATTAAATGCAGGAGCCTAGGGCCTACCATTTGGAAAGATTTCCTCTCGTACTGATTTGCTTTTCTTGTCCATACATCTATGTCCTGTTTCATCTAGAGTAAATGTAAGTCTTTAATTAAGAAGCTTTTAGAGACATGAGATTAAAAAGTAATCTTGAATCCAATCCTCTGGAATTTTAACCAAATCACCCAATATCTTTAAATTCAAAGAGTTCTTTTAGCTTTAAATTGAAACTGAATCCCACTGATAAAATATTACTTGGTCTTATCAAAGCCTGTGCTTCTTTGTTTTTGCCTTACATTTTAAATGAACAATAAGCTTTCTGTGGAAGTGATACACAACTATGACCAAATGCATATTTCTGCTTCATAGGTTGTAATAATATATTGGTATTTAAAACATATAGAAGGTTTACTAACACAAGACTGACTTTTTAATTTTATAGTCTACCAGGGGATTCACTGGGAGTATTCCTAAGGATTATGGAATTCAGTTAGGGAGCTAGCTAATGGCATAGATATATAAGAACTATTTCCTAATAGATGAGTAGCTTTCCTAATGCTCTCTTCTTCCGAGCCTGAGTTATATTTCTTGTGATTATTTGTATATTACATATAACATGGTTGATCTTAATGAATTATTCCAGCTTTATTGACAGCTAATTGACAAAAATAAAAATTTGAGGAGTTTATAAGGTGAATAGGGAACTTGTCTTTCATGCAATGGACCAGAGTTCTATCACTCACATACCATATGGTCACCTGGGCACCTCCAGGTGTGACCCCCAACAAACAAAAACAAAAATATAAAAATACTTGGGGCTGGAGAGATAGTACTACAGAAAGGTTCTTGTCCTGCATGTGGCTTACCTGAGTTCCATCTCTGCTATCCCATATGGTCCCCTAGCATTGTCAGAATTGTTTCCTGAGTTTAGAGCCAAAAGTAATCCCTGAACGTTGCTGGGTATGGCCCCTAAACAAACAAAAATTCAATCAATAAAAAATAAAACTTGATATGTTTAAAGGATATATAATTACATATAAGCATATATATGCTTATATGTTGGATATAAATTGCACTGTAAAATAATTACGTAGCTACATTGCCATCACCACATATACTTTTAAAAACAGAATTTTGGGGGGTAGACTATTTAATATTTCTTTTTTTTTGGTTTTGGGGTCACACCTAGCAGTGCTCAAGGGTTACTTCTGGCTCTATGCTCAGAAATCGATCCTGGCAGGCTCAGGGGACCATATGGGATGCTGGGATTCGAACTGCTGACCTTCTGCATGAAAGGCAAACACCTTACCTCCATGCTATCTTTCCAGCCCCACATTTAACATTTAACACATTTCAACTATATAAAACATTTTGTTAATAATAGTCCTATATTGTATATTGAATTTTCAATAATTATTCATGATTCAGATGTTATACCCTTTGACTAATTTCCCCTTATTCCTTCACCCTGAACTTACCTTTTTTGATACCTGTTTTTATGAGTTCGCTTCTTTTAATTTTAGGTATATATGTACATATATATGTAGATTTTGTATTATTTATCTTTTGTGTTTAGGCCATTTTACATTGCATAATAGTCTCCAGGCTATTAATTATATCCTCCAGACTGTTAATTATAGCTGATTGCTAGTATATTCTCTGACTATATTTACTCAAATGAAATTTCAGTGCTAATGTATAACACCCAAGTGTCATATGGCAGTTTACCAGTGTATAATGGTATATAGTAGTATGACATTCTATGAAAAACATATCATATTTAGATCTAAAAACATCTAAGTTTTAGATGTAGAGTATATCCCTGGTCCTGGAAAATCCACACTAATAGGTACTAGCACTTTAGGAAGACCTACACTGCTAGACTTAATATCACAAAGTTTAACCATTACCACTATCACCCCTTCTAAAAATAGATCATATGAAATAATGTTGGGCTCCACATGCAGTAGTCCCACTGTTGGGAGCACCATATGGTGTCATGATTCAAACTTAAGGCCTAACATATGCAAGACAAATGCTTCAATATCTTGAGCTGTGTCTCCCAAACCCTATCATGCAATACTCTGAAGAACTTGATGACCTACACATAGTTCTTCCTTGCCACAAATTATCTTCAATTATCTTCAAGAAATGCTGTTGCCTTACGGTACCTGATGCTCTGTCTATGAGCGAACCATCTGTTCAGCTTGCTGAGGCATTTTTGTTTTTGGTTTTTCGGGCCACACCCATTTGATGTTCGGGGGTTACTCCTGGCTAAGCACTCAGAAATTGCCCCTGGCTTGGGGGGACCATATTGGACGCCAGGAGATCGAACCGCAGTCCTTCCTTGCTTGCAAGGCAGACACCTTATCTCTAGTGCCACCTCACCGGCCCCGCTGAGGCATTTTCTAAATCAGGGTGATGATGACTCTCTCAGAACTGTTACTGGGGACGACATTTATTCTAATTCAGGACATGGGACATTGTAGGCATCAACTGTACTTGGAATCTGGAGAGGGTGAATGTTATAGCAGATAAATAACCTAACACAAATTATTTACAGTTAGGAATGGTGTTTAGAAAGAACTGGCAGGAAAAAAAAGATGAAGGGAGCTTTATTGGTCTCTAACAAAGCTATGTAAGCTGTTTACTGTTAGAATTAGCATAACTGATTAGTACAGTGCTGGGAAAAACTAAGAGAACTTCTAAAATAAATTCAGCGATTGCCTTACTGCTCTAAATAGTCTTATGTCAGCAATTAGCATTAACAGTCTTTCATTAATCTATCAGATTTCCGATGCTGCATATCCTAATGCGGGAGATAATAAATAGACAATCCTCAGGATTAGCCACTGATGCATCACACTACACTGTGTCATTACAGAATGGGTGTTGAGATAGCACTGGGAATCAGAAATCTGGTAAAGCAACAATTTTGTAAAGGCTGCAGCTGATTCCTTTTCTTCACTCTATTCAATATGCTCCATTCCTGGGGCACATTGTAAGTAGTCTATAACATAATGTTTACACTCTTTGGAGTCAGTGCCTATTTTTTGCTTGTTGTTTTAATAAGACTTAGTTGTAAAGTAAAAACGTTCTCAGAGCATCTTAGAGTAATGATTCAAAATTTCAAGTGGATTCAACATAAACAGTTATTGCTTGCTGAAATTGGATCTCCTTCATATATTCCATGAACGTATTATTTTATTTTAATAGTGATTTCTGTATTCTAATTCTTTTTTTGGTTAATTCCATATCAGTGGCATTCAGTGGATATCTACATCTTTTCTTGAAGTCCCTACATGTGTTTGTCTCCTCATTCCTGGCATCCTGCCTGGCCTTCTATTTGACTTCTCTAGTCTGGTTAGCTCTCCCACTTCCCTTCTTTCCTTTTAGAATTCCTTGTGTTTCCCTGTTTGTCCTATACCATAGCCTTCATAAGATCTGAAGGGAAAGTGTGTGGATTATTGGCATTTCAGATCTGACCTGCTTCATCTTGATAAAGTGACCAGGCACCTTGATTCTCCCATCTTTCTTTCCACATGCTTGTCAGTAGATAACAATGCTTTTTGTTTAATGCTCAGGCTAAAAACATGGCGCTATCTTTGTTTCTGTTTCCTTCACAACAGTCTTCAATTTTTTAGCAAATCCTATAGATTCCATTTTCAAAATGTTTCTAACAAGATTCCCAGTTATCATGTGAATCTTCTTTGGTATGATTCTTAGATTCTTTCTTGACTGACTGGACCATCTTTTCTCCACACTGCCCATTAGTGTCTGGCTCCTCAGATACTTTCAAAACATGAATTGAATCATGAAACTTTAGTAGTTTCCTATTTCTTGACAATATGCAGAATTCTTTTTAAGAACCACCATGAAAAAATTGTATACCCATAGTGTCCTTCATGTTTTTCTCAATTCCTTCAGGTCACTCGACATCTGATATTAAAATGCCCTTGTAAGGTAGTTTCCTCTTAGCCTTACATACACTTTGATTTTTTTTGTTTATACATACCTGTGATGGAGTTAAATATATAAATTAAGCACAGTAAGAGAATAATATCTAATAAAATAGTTATAACTATATTCTGTAATAAAAGTGTAGATATATCTTCTTACTCTCAGAATATCTTCTCATACATTATACCTTTAGGCCACAGTTGACTAAAAGCAACTGAAATTCAAAAATAAAAATGATTTATCTTAATAGATTATACATTTAATATTATATTAATTATTAGTACACTTTTATTTTCGTATTTCTATTTTCTTCACAAAAATGCTTACTCTGTGAAGAAGAGAATTTTTCTCTTTTTATTTATTGCTACACGTCTTTTCTGTCTTTCATTCCAAGATCCCCTCTCAGAGATAAGAAATGAAAATCTATAAAGTCAAGTCAAAACAGTTAACATGGCATTTGGTTTTCTATATAATTGCCAATTCTCCTTAATAAGACAATGAAGTTAGTACCCTAGCTATACCCCAATCCTTACAAGAATCTACGTTTGTATTTGTAGTGCCTTTGTTTCCATGGTTACTAAGCTAGTATACAGTAAAACGACTCTGTTTTCACATATTAAAGGATTATTCTTTATTTTTAATGTCCAATTCAGAGAAAAATAATTTAGGTTTCTCCCAGTCAAAAGTCTCTCCTATAAATTTTCTGTTTCTTATTTAGCTCTAATAACTTCTGGTCATATGTATTTATTTGTGAGTTTTTCCCATTATATTTCTTGAAAAACTCTTTGATGATGTATTTATTTTTATTTCATTTTTTATTGTTCTATCTTTAGTTTTATCTTACACACTGTGTTCATCAACTTTCTGGTAGAAACAGCTCAAGTTCATATTTCAAATGATTTTATCTACTGTGAAATTATATTAATTATTAACATGAGCAAGAAGGACTAATAAATTATATAAAGTCTATTTTCATATTAAATGTCCTAATACAATGAACAATAAATTATTAATGTCCCTTACACATAGTTTTTTTCTAATTCTTATTTTTAAATTAATATATTTATTTAAACACCTTGATTACAAATACGATTGTAGTTGGGTTTCAGTCATATAAAGAATACCCCCCCCCTTTACCAGTGCAACATTCCCATCACCAATGTCCCAAATCTTCCTCTTCCTCACCCCACCCTCACCTACACTTGAGACAGGCTTTCTACTTCCCTCATTCATTCACATTGTTAGTATAGTTCTCAATGTAGTTATTTCTCTAACTACACTCATCACTCTTTTTTGGTGAACTTCACATTGTGAGCTGAACCTTCCAACTCTCCTCTCCTTTGTCTCTGGGAATTATTGTAAAATTTTATTTTATTTTTCTTAAAATCCATAGATGAGGGAGACTATTCTGTGTCTCTCTTTCCCTCTGACATATTTCACTCAGTATAATATATTCCATGTACATCCATGAATGGGAAAATGTCATGACTTCATTTATCTTGATGGCTGCATAATATTCCATTGGCCTTACACATAGTTTACTTTAGTTTTAAAAATATAAGAAGAAAGCTTGAGCCTACATTGGAATAGGGGATTTGTTTTGCAACTGAGCAACCCAGATACAATCCCTGGCACCACATATGGTCTCCCAAGCACTATAAGGAATAAACATTAAGTATTACCAGTTGTGGCCAGGAGTAAGCCCTGAGCTTACTGGGTGTTGCCAATATTTATATAAATTCTTTTTTGGAGGGTCGGGGCTTTGGGTCATACCCAGCAGTGCTCAGGGGTTACTCCTGGTTCTCTGCTCAAAAATTGCTCCTGGCAGGCTCAGGGGACCCTATGTGATGCCAGTTCGAACCACCGTCCTGCATGCAAGGCAGATGCCTTACCTGCATGCTATCTCTCTGGCCTCATAAATTTTTATAAATATATTTTATTAAAGATATTTTAACTGTTTCTAATAATATCTTAAAGTGATTTTATAATTTCGGTCCAAATCTTACTTTTTTTCTTTCATCCTTTCACCAGTTAAATATTGCCTTATGATTTAATGAACTAATAGTTTAGTATATTATTTGTACAGTATTATATGTTTAATAGATAGTTATTGCCCTGTGAGTTTTAGCCTTTATTTATTTTACTGTTTTGCACAACTGGCTCTATACATGGATTACTCCTGGTGCTATCCTGAGTAGTCACTCTGGGCAGGGCTCAAGGGTCCATACGATATACTGGAGATTGAACCCATGCAAAGTGTCTTACCCATTGTTCTCTCCCTCCAGCCTTAAACCTTTATTTATAATTAATATTTTAAGTTAATAATCCTTATTTCAGGGGATGTAGCATATTGCTTTATATTGCTTATTTTTGTATTAACCAGTTGACCAGTAGAGTGCAGAGAATTTTGTACAATGTGGAGATGACTAATTTTTTTACTCACCAAATAAGTAATGAACTGTATTATTTTAAAATTTAAGTAGCATTGATTATTTGATATTCTATAACACTGAGTGCAAACATGGTGGAAAGCATGAGCACAGACAAGTTAATTCCCAAACAATCCTAGAAAAGCCACTCGAGACAGAAGGAGCCCCTGGGGACTAACCAGAAGTCACATTTTCTTGTCTACAATCTCCTTCTGAGGCAATTCTACTAAATTAACAGGGGATATATTACAGTACTCAGAGACCTCTAAGGCACCGTAAAACTCATAGAATGCCCACTTCAACTAAATTTGATAGAGTTACCCATTTGCTTAAGAACAGTTACTCAGTTTATTTATGGTTAATGACTCATTTGGCTTCCATTTGTTCCTGAAAGGTAGAAAAAGCAAAGAAGCAGATTTGGGAACTTAGCAGCATTCCGTTCCTTATGTTTTCTGACTGTGCAGTCTGCCTTTTATTCAAAGCTTGAGTTTCACGGGGATTTTCCTGGGTAGCTTCATTGATTTTGAAGAGCAGGGGTCTGCTCATACCATATCTATTTTTGTGTACCTAATACACTGTTTATATGTGGATGTGGCCTATGGTAGGCAATCACTGTGGCAATCTAGGTGGGCAAACAAGGAGTTGTAGATGGCAAATTGGAGTAAATGTTGTGCCACTTTTTTTGAGACAACTCAATATTAGATTTTATTTAAGTTTACTTACGCTGTTTGCTTGAAAATTAAATCATTTTAAGATCAATTGGGGCCGGGCGGTGACGCTGGAGGTAAGGTGCCTGAGCTAACCTAGGACGGACCGCGGTTCGATCCCCCGGTTCCTCATATCCCCCCCCCCCCCGTGCCTGCCAGGAGCGACTTCTGAGCGAATAGCCAGGAGTAACCCCTGAGCGTCACCGGGTGTGGCCCCCCAAAAAAAAACCAAAAAAAAAAGATCAATTAATCTTATTGATAATTAATTTATCATTGTAATATACTATTTACATTCTAGTAAAACCAGTCTACCCTGCCATGATTTGTATTAAGTTTTTAAAATTTATAATTTAAATAGTTTATTGAGATATAATTTATATATGATATAATACTGAACAATGATCATTTCCTATGCCCCACCATGCCCATCAATATATCTGGTCAAAATTCTTGGGGCCCGGAAAATAGCATGGAGGTAAGGTGTTTGCCTTTCATGCAAAAGGTCATCGGTTCGAATTCCGGTGCCCCATATGGTCCCCCGTGCCTGCCAGGAGCAATTTCTGAGCATGAAGCCAGGAGTAACCCCTGAGCACTGCCGGGTGTGACCCAAAAACCAAAAAAAATAAAAAATAAAAAAAAATAAAAATAAATCAAAATTCTTGCAGTTTATAAATGTTACTTTATATAAAATATGACTTATTGATATAATAAAGAAATAAAATGGAAAACGTGGAATCATGCAGATTTACAGAGTAGGCCTAATTGTAGTTATTACATATATACTTTTGGGGGAGGCACAGTGAGTGGTACTCAGAGCTTACTCCTGGCTCTGTGCTCAGGGAGCACTCTTGGAGAGAGTAAGGGGACCATATGTGGACCCAGGGAATGAAATGGGACTATATCGGTTGCAAAAACATTCCCTGCTATACTATCTCTGGCCCAATCTGTATCGTTGGCCCAATCTGTATCTTTGAAATAAGAAAGCAGGCAATGATTTAAGATACACTGAATGAAGGTCATGTGAAGATGGAGCAGACAGATTTAAATGTTGTCTACTGGGAGTGAAGCAGGCTCCAGTCAAAGAGTGCAGTTGCCACAAGAAACCAGATAAGGAAGAAATAGCTCCTTTGGCACAGTGATGCTGACTTTGAATTTCTGGCTTCTAGAGTTATCAAAGTAGCAAACGATCTACGTTTTTAATTCCATTGATAAACATTTTCTAGGTACCTCCTTTCTGCTTCGCTTCACACTGAAACCTTGCTTATTAAACATAAATAAATCTAGAATGATTGAGATTGGAACAAGTATTAAATGAGAAGGTGTAGAATTGGTACTGGAAGTTTTGTAGGATCCTTGAATCCTCAGTTTTAATTTCATTTTACAATTGAAGTGGGGTATGGGGCCGGGCGGTGGCATTGGAGGTAAGGTGCCTGCGCTAGCCTAGGACGGACGGTGGTTCGATCCCCTGGTTCCCCATATGGTCCCCCATGCCTGCCAGGAGCGACTTCTGAGCAAATAGCCAGGAGTAACCCCTAAGCGTCACCGGGTATGGCCCAAAAACCAAAAAAACAAAAACCAAAACCAAAACAAAAACAAAAACAAAACAATTGAAGTGGGGGATTTTTTTTTTTAAGAGTTCAAGTTTTTTTGTAAAGGTGTATAGCAGAAGATCTAAATACCAGAACCAGGTTTCCAGGATTGGAAGAGAGACTAGTTAAGATGTACCCAACAGGAGGAAACAGGGACCTGCGAAAAAGAGAGAAATGATATTAATATGACTTACATTTTTATTTCCAAAAGCGATTTAACAAATTCTTTGCAGCTCTGTATTATAATTTACTCTACTGGGAAATAGTAAGGTTAGCATTTAAATGAGATTCTTTTACTTTTAGGAGGTGCTTTTACCTTTAGGAGGATCAATAAGCACCTTAACATGATGGTCTGTACAGGGCAAAATTGTTACAGACTGAGAATAAGGGAAGGAAGGGTTTTACATGCAGCTGGAGAAATTCTAAGACTTCAGGGAAGTTGCATTTTAAACATTGAAGGCTTTGAAGGCAACTTTAGCTTTAAGGAAATAGATTAGGTGAAAGATTTAGAGTAAGAGCCTGGCAGTTAGAGGAAGTAGCATGCATAGAAGTTAATAATTAAGATTTTAAGTAAAATCATGTTCTATAAAATATTTGAGATGTGTACTCTTTTCCCCTTTTATCTTATTTTTAGATGGGACAGAATACTCTTTTTTTCCTTTAAGAATAATTTCTTTATTTAAGTACCATGGTTACAAACATGTTCATACTTGGGTTTCAGCCACAAATTGCATATCCCCCTTCACCTTTCCTGCCACCAGTGACCCCCCTCCTCTTACATCCTCTGTCTCTTCAGGCATTGTATTTCTCTCTCTGTGATTGTCATGGCAATTGATAGTGTAGTTATTTTTCTAACCGAACTTAACACCCTTTGTGTTAAGCTTCATATCATAGGCTAGTCCTTCCGGCCCTAATTCTGTTGTCTACGGGTATTATTACTATACTGTATTTTATTTTTATTAAATATCACAAATGGATGAGACTATTCTATGTTTATCTCTCTCTCTCTCTGACTTATTTCATTCAGAATAATAGTCGTCATACCCATCCATGTAAAGGCAAATTTTGTGACTTCGTTTTTTCTAACAGCTACATAATATTCCATTGTGTAGATGTACCACAGTTTCTTAGGCCACTCATGTTTTATTGAACATCTGGGTTGTTTCCAGTTTTTGGCTATTTTAAATAGAGCTGCTGTGCACATAGGAGTGCATAACGCCTTATTGTATTATATACATATATTATACATATACATATATATTGTATACATATATATATATACTTTGATTCTTCTGACATACAGCTTTATTATGATTCCTTTGTAGTATAGTTTGTTCAGAGTGTTTGATACTTGTTTATTCAGAGTCTCTTGTGGTTCCATATAAGATTTAATATATTTTTCTATTTTTGTTAGGAATGATTTGAAATTTTGAAGGACAATAGGTTTATATGCAGATAGCCGTAGGTGGTATGACATATTATTTTTTCTGTTCAACATACATAGAATATTATTCCAGTTTTTTGCTAATTCCACAAATGAATCAGATTACTTCTTGAAAATCTAATTTTGTATTTTAGCTAATCTTACCATTCAACAAGGATTTTGCTAGTAATTTCAACATAAATAAATTTTCTTGACCTTAGTATGAAAGATATTTCAATTTATGCATAAAAATTTTATGCCTAATTTTGTAATAAGATTTTCTCTGATTTGAAGGTGAGCATAAATACATTTATTTAGCCCAGTAGGAAATCAAATATTGTTTAAAACCTCATATTATGTACGTTCACTCTGCTCTAAATGTGAACATTCAGAAAATTAAATCTCCTGAGAGACTCAGCAAAGTTAGACAAGTAGAAAAAGTTCCAAAATAGGTATCTAATAAAAAATTTTATTTTAAGGGGAAATTAGTTTGTAAGACAGTATTTGGCAGATAATAAATTTTAATAAATGTGATAAAATCTAGTTTGCATAATTTTAAAATTTATGCTTATAAATATTGTAATCTAGGATTCAGATGACAGGAAAAGAACAGTGCAAATATGATGCAAGTTAAAAATCCTATAATAAATAAAACTATAAAAGTTTGTTCTATCTATGTTGTATGAACTTTTTAGTTGTTTATAAGTTCTTAAATATTGGTCTATTTACATTTGTTTGCAAATTTTCATTGGTTACCATGTTTATAAACTTTTCTGAGGTAAATTATGAATTACTATGTGATATGATTACATTATTTAAATTAGAGCTATACTTTCATGCATTTGTTGTTTGATATTATTAGATTGATTTATATTGTAAACATTAAATTTACTAACAAATATGCTTGAGTGTTTCTTTTGATTCAGCAGTAATTTGTATAGTTTAAAATGCATTATGCTTTTCTTATGTTCTTTCAGGAAGTATTTCATTTTTATTTAATCACCTGATAAATAGTTCATTTGTAGCACGTCTAAACTTAATTAAAATTCAGATTATTTCATAAGCAATAACTATTATAAACTTTTCATTGCAGACAGAAAAAATCAGTCTTTTTGGGGGGTACAATTGGTCATGCTCAGTGATTACTTCTGGTTCTGTACTCAGGAATTGCTCCTGGCAGGCTTGGGGGAACATACGGTATTCCTGGAATCAAACCCAGGTCCATCATGGGTTAGCCTAGTGCAAGGCAAATGCCCTAACTCTGTGCTATTACTCTGGCCTCAGAAAAAATAATCTTAACTAAACTTTCCCTTATTTATTTTTCTAAAATAGAATATTTAATTTTTTAATTTTTAGTCTCCAGGTGATATATTTAAATTGGGATTTTAATTTGTACTTCCTTAGTTTTTTTTGTTGTTGTTGTTATTTGATCTGCTTGTACTGTTCTAAGAACTTCTATCTGTTGAGTAAGTACATACTATCAGCTCATTGTATAACATGCAATTTCTTGCAGTTTCCACCAACTCATTTCCTGTGAACAGACAGAATAATTTTACTTATATTCTCTAGTTAATGTATATCTATTTTTAAGAAAACATAGATAAAACAACCACATCTCAACAAGTTTATTAGTAAAATAAGCAACACTTATTATCATGCTTTATTTTACCTGATATAATAATTTAAGTCACTAAAAGGAATTAATGGTCTTTTCCCTAGATAATTTATAGCATGAGGTTAATGGACTTAGAGCTGATCTATAGTTAAAGAGGGTCAAATAGAATAATAATTGGCAATCACAAATACTGACCCAAGACAGAATAACACTTAAAATGAATTCTGAATATTAGAAGATCAAGAAAAATGGGTTATGCTTTATAATTTATTATGATGTTTGATGGTCCTTCAGCTCACAAGTACGTTACAAATAAACATTTTCATATGATTCAGCAATTGCACGTATGGGTATCTACCCAAAGTCCCCAAATACTCAATTCAGAAATGACGTTTACATCCCTCTGTTTGCTATAGCACTATTCCCAGTAACCCAAATTTGAAAACATCCCAGTGTCCAAGAACATATAAGAAATTATGGTATGTAAACATTAAGGAATACAACTTAATCCTAAGGAAAGTTGAAATCATGTAATTTTCTGTTTTGTGAATGGATCTGGACAGTATGATGATAAATGAGTTCTCTCTTATGTGGGATGTGAATAAATATGAGAATAACAATGACCAAAGGCAACAGAATCTGAGAACTAATCTAAAACAGACATGATCTTACCAATGTGGATAGGGTGGGAGAACATTGGTTGGAGATGGGGATCAGAGGAAACATGAGAAAGCCATGGAAGGAAATAGACACTCTGGTAGAAGATGAGGTGTTGGAACATTGTATGGATGAAACCTGTTATTTATGATGTTGCAAATGGTCCTTAGCATAAACCTTTTTATTTTTAATTCTATGTGCTCTGCAAAACTAAAAGAATTTTAAATAAAAATAAGTTTCCAGCTAGTTACCATTTCAATCTGAACTTTAGCACAATGTAGGATGGAAAATAGGAGAATGTCTAAATTTTAATTGAGATGATTGCTTACTTTTAATTTTAAAGTAACCATAAGTTTCAGTTCCAGTACTGACTGGAAGTCAATAATAGATTGTAACTAGAGACCTTTGGAGAATGGGGCTTTTGTAAAACAAATTCAACCTCTCTGAAGTGATAAACATAGACCACAATGAAACACTAATCTAAAAAATGCTAAGGTTTATATGGTTATTTTTGTTTTGTTTTTTAAACATGAAAATGGAAATAACTCTTGAGAGCTTGGTAACAGCTTTACCTCTTTATCCTTGATCCCTATAATCCTATTCCTGTGCATTCTGTATGCAGTGGGTGCTGGCCCTGCCTATGGATGACCTTCATATTCAGTAAACCTATGCTTTCCTTCTCTACATGCCTTTTCTCTTACCAACCACTTTATGTTCATTAGAGTCGATGATACATTTGCCTCACCAAATATTAATTTCCTTGAGAATAGGATCCGTCCTGAGTTTTCCACGAAGTTCTAATATTTCTAAGCACGATATCAAACAAATAATAGACACTTCATAAATATTTGTTGATTTATTTATTTGATTTACTGTCAAAATATCTTTTTATCCAAGGGCCCATGTTATGCTCAATTATACCAAACTCGTTCTTCATATCTTTAGTGATGACAGAGTCTATGTTGTTAACCTGCTCTAAAGAATGAATTATAAAAGAGTTGCTTGAAGTAGAGTGCATAGATCACATTCACACAGCAGTATATTTAAATTGTCTTTGTATATTAAAATTCATGTAGTAAGTCTATTTATGTGTGTATTTAAGTTTTATGTATTTTTCCTAATTATCCTCGACAAAATATTAGAAATGTGGCCAGAAATATGACATCATTTTGAGAAGGGAAAAAGAAAGAAATGACTTTTTAGTTAATCCCAGAGCTAATTATCAGGTTTTGATAGCTATCACGTAAAAAAAAATAATGTTTGTGTTCTCTCACTAAAATGTACACACATCTCCCAGGAATTAATAGCACAAATGTGTATACCTTTATCACACTTGATTATTAAACCAAGAGGGAAAATAATCTTAGAGAAATATTATTTGTTTTGTTTTGGTTTTGGGTTTTTTTTGGGTCACACCCGGCAGTGCTCAGGAGTTACTCCTGGCTCTATGCTCAGAAATCACTCCTGGGAGGCTCAGGGGATATTTATACATATGAGATGCCGTGATTCGAACCATTGAACTTCTGCATGCAAGGCAAACACCTTACCTCCATGTAATCTCTCTGGCCCTTAGAGAGATATTATAAAGCTGTACTACTGTTCAGATGAATAGCTATAATCACCAAACTTCCTTCGAGGATTTGCTATGAAATGAAGGGCATACAGATTAAGCATAGGTAATTTTATTAAAATGGTAAACATTTTAATTTAGAGTTACTGTTTTGTTCGGGCTATAAAATAGGTCAATTTTTTAAATTGGGTCCAGCACTATGCTTTGCCTGCTTTCTAATTAATCTTCCACCCACAAGGTGATGCAGTTCAATTGCAAATAATATTGCACTTTACAAATAAATAACCTATAATCTAAAGAGCTAACTCAGATCGTGAGTACCTGGATATGGTGGGTACTGGTGGATACCATGTGCATTACTTCTACCTGCAGTATTGCCCACATAAGGTACAAATGGAAGCAGACATTTTACCTTCCAATCACCACCACACTTTTTTGTGCCTGAAGGGGATTCATGGAGCCATTGCATGGGGTTGGGAATGAAACTAAAAAGCAAGTTGCTAAACAATTGTTATGCTGGTTTTGTAGTTATACTTTTTGTTTGTTTGTTTGTTTGTTTTTGTTTTTGGACACATCCAGCAGTGCTCAGGGGTTACTCCTGACTCTATGCTCAGAAATCGCTCCTATGGGATGCCAGGATTCAAACCACTGACCTTCTGCATGCAAGGCAAACACCTTACCTCCATGCTATCTCTCCGGTCCCTTTTTGTAGTTAAACTATTTATTGACTCAAGATATTTTGAAGAAGACAAAATGGGGTGTGTATGTACCCAAAGTAATGAGCTAATAAATTGTATGTATGTTTAAGGGGTGTTTTTGACAAAAGCGTTTCTGTGCTTCCTCCTACTTCCAGCAAGGAATGTTTTAATCATTGGGCCCCAGGAGGAATGAAATATACATTGACTTCCTTCCAGAGAACAGTTTGTTTTCTTTTAGAGATAAAATCTGGTCTTAAAACTTGGGCAGATTTTATGTCTAATTCTTTTAGTGTCCTTACAATTTCCTACCCTAATCCTAACTCCCTTGGAGGTTTTATTACATGGGTTGGTGGCATTAGTCTGTCAGCAGCTGGATGAAACAGAAGTCAGAAAATGGACTTTTTGGGGTCAGGAAGCCAAATAACCAGAAGAACCAATTTGTCAACTTAAATCATCTCAGAGCGGAAAAAAAAATTATTCTTCAGTGTGGGAAATAAAAGAGTGCAGTGAGTTTTCTGCTTTGTTTTCTTTATTCAGTTTGTACTTCATTTTGGTTGCATCTAGTCTGGGTAACAATTTAAGTGTTCACTTTGAGAGAAGCTTGGTAATGTTTACATGGTTATTTGGTGATCTTATTTGAATATTTATCATAATAATTGTGGGTGATTTTCACCCTTTTGGCTTAATTAACTTTAGTCAGTTCACCCTGATAGCATTTGAAGAGCAAAGAGATCTGAGGCTCTAATATACTTTATTACTTTTTAAAAATGGATATGTGTGTCTTTTATTGAAAGAAATCTGAATAAATCTTCCTGATTAGGGTGATATCAATGGAGAATGAATGTCACTTTCTGGTTTTATAAAACCTCTACTTTCACAGTATTTAGGGTTATATTTAGTGTAGTATTGTGTAACATTTAAATATAGTCTTCTCTTAAAATAGAAATTCTTTATGAACTGTTGTTGGATCCTTTATAAGTCCATGAGGTTGGGAGGTTCATGGCACTGAAAACATCTTTCTCTTGGATTATTGACTTGATTTCTTTCAATTACTGACCATTCTCTTTTCCCCTTCTGTATACTGTTTTATTAAATAAAACTAAATGTACTAATGTGGATAAAGTAAAATCCACTATGGAAAAATGTTTGTTCCTTAATAAAGTTCAAAAACTGAGCTTCTTTATTTTTACTGTGAATCTACTTTTTGTTATTTCACTGGATAATGAAATGCAAGTCATCCTTTTAAATTTTAAAGCAACCACAAAATTTAAAATAATTTGGGGTTTACTTTTTAATTGCTCAGGAGTTTTTTTCATTTTCACTTATTGTCTCTGTGCACTGCATAGTACATTTACATGCTAGCATAATTTATTTATTAATTTCAAAATAATATAATAAGCATAATGAGTATTTAAATTTTTAAAAACATATTTCCTATAAAGTAGTATATTCAAAGATAATTTTCTCTTAAAATTGTATATTAATTGAAATACAACAGAGAGGCTATTTTATAATATTATGGGGTTTTTACTTACTGAAGATACCTAGAGATTTATTCATTTACAAAATAAAATATTATCTTTTAAAAAACCTATCTTTTTATAATTTATATCTATCATTTATATCTTTTAAAACCTATTTATAAATGTAACATTTACATATCATTAAAAAAGTAAAGAGCACTTTATTTTTTAAATCAGAGTAACTTTACTATAAAACAGATTGAACTTATAGTGTCAGATAATATTCTCTATTAGCTCTTAAAACATTCAAATTGATTTGTACCACCTGTAGAACTGAAGAATTATAATTTGCAAGAGGTTGTGGTACATGAATCCAACCCTGTTTATTTAGGTCAAAATTTTATTTAATTAATTTACAAAATTACTATATCAAAATTGGTTGTGGATAGAAGTATTCAATGAATTTTATCACATAAAATTTTAGATGAGATAATTTAGAGATAGGTTTAAGAGCATACTTTGCATGCTGGAGCCCTGTGTTTAATCTCTGGCACAACATAGTTTCACAAGCACTGCCCAGGAATGGCCACAAGAACAGGATTGGGGAGTAGGCCTTAAGCAATTCTGAATGTTACACAAAACAAAACAAAACAAAACACACAAGAAAACCCCAAACCGCAAATGAATTATTTGCAAAAATTATTCTTTAAAAAAGTGGAAACTGCTTTAGGAAAAAAAAAACAATATTTCACTAAGGTAAACAAGTCAACTAAAAAATAACAACAAAGAAGGAAAAATATAGATAATCTAGAGTAGTAATCTGAGGAAAAATATTGTTGGAAGAATAATGCAAGACAGATAAACAAGAACTCCATTAACTCAGCATATACCTTGAGAAAAGATATTGGTAAAAGCTATATATCAGAAAATTAGAGAATTACATACACTTGCATGATTTAATTAGTTTTTTCAGAAACTAATTTTAAAAATTTTTCTAGCTAACTAAAATATAATCATAGCTCAAAGTTGAACAAGTGCTCTTTTAATGATGATGAAATTAGTTAATATATGTTTGATTCATAGATTTTATTTTAGTTGATATCTTAAAACTTTAGTTCACTTATTTTAAATTTTCATTTATTTGTCATATTAAAGTAATTAAGTAAAAATGAAATTTGTTCATCCCTAAGAATCTTGAATTTGTATGATTTAACATTGGAATAGCTTACAAAACATCAAGTTTTTAACTGAAATCCAGCAAAAATGTTATTGAATACTAAATAAAATAAATAAAAATCTAGATACATAAAGCTAATTTTAAAAAACACTTCTCAATTTACACTATTTATAAAGGGAATAGTTAAGGAAAAGGTGTTGCCTATGATTTCATCATGCTTCAGTTTTATTTATGTCACCATTTCAACAATTCCAGGAAAATCGTATGTGTCTAGAATTCAGTTGATTCTTGACCCACATGTTTTATCAAAACAGTGTACTTGGCTTTTATTTTTCTTGGATCAGATCTGTTATTAAAAACTGAAACATTCTAAGAAAACATGTAGAAATAAAAGCTATTTTAATGTTGCTGAAATACACATTGGATTTTGCAAAGCATCAAAAGCATAATTTCAGATGTCAGTAGATTGGACTCAGGGCAGTAAATAACTGAGCTCTCTCTTGCCTGTCATGGAAATCTGCTATCAGGTTAAGAATTCAATATATAGCATAGGTGAAGTTCAACGCCTGGTGCTGTTTGCTTCAAATTTATAATGCTTGAAGATATTAAAAGTGCATCTAATAATAAATTTAATAAAGGAGTATTGATAATTATTAATATTTAATATTAAAAGACCCTAATAAAGCCTGCCTTATAAAGCATCTACTTGCCAACTTTTTCTTTTTTCTTTTTTCTTTTTTTTGATTTTTGAGTCACACTTGGCAGCGCTCAGGGGTTACTCCTGGCTCCTTGCTCAGAAATCGCTCCTGGACAGCTCGGGGGACTATATGGGATTCCGGGATTTGAACCACCATCCTTCTACATGCAAGGCAAATGCCTTACCTCTATGCTATCTCTCCAGTCCCTACTTGTCAACTTTTTGAAGATCCAGTCAGGCCATCAGTCTTTCAAGAAATAGAAGGAGGATGTATTTATTTGTTTGTTTATTTTGAAGATCCAGTCAGGCCATCAGTCTTTCAAGAAATAGAAGGAAGATTTATTTGTTTGTTTATGTTTTGGGGCCACACCTGGCAGCACTCTGGTTACTCCTGACTCTGTGCTCAGAAATTGCTCCTGGCAGCCTTGGGGAACCATATGGGATGGGGAACCATATATGGGATGAGTCAACCCTGTGCAAGGGAAATGCCCTACTGCTGTGCTATCACTCTGGACCAGATTTTTTTTTAATTTCACAAGGATAGGTTCTGTCTAAAGTGAGTCATTTTGTTATATATTAAGAAAATCACTTAAGACTGGTCCGATGGCAGTGGTTTATCACCAGAACTTATTAAAGTTAGTATCACAAAAGTTGGCATAAAACACCCTCCCCCCCAACTGCTCAATTTGACTGGCTTAAAAAAAAAAAATAAAATCACTTAAAGAAACTGGAAGCCCATGTTTTTAGCCAGAATAGATTTCTTTGATTTATAAACTGTCTGGTGAAACATTATAACATAATTGTTCTCCTTGGCTTGGAAGTAAATATGGAAGTTTAAGTTCCATATTAGAAGTAAATATGAAAGATTGAGTATTGTGAAATAACCATATCAACATTAGTAGTAATACATAATTTAATAATTTCTGTATTCTAAAACTGATGAGCATGGGTCCATGCTCAGAGAATTTGCTGTCTAGAGAGACATCTTGTCTAGAGGAAATCCTTCTCTGTGTGCAGAGACTGAGTTACAGAGGGGCAGACTTCCATGGAGAATGCAGAAAGCTATGGTGTAGGATGCAGTGAATAAAAAGAGCACCTGCAGTGCTGGAAAGAAGTGGGACAGTGTCCATTGCATAATCAGGATGTTCCTGTACCACTGCTACTGCATGTTTTGGCAGTTCTTGGGAGACCAGAGATGTCCACATGCAAGGCAAGCAACCCTACTCACTCTACTATTATCTGGTCCCATTTATTCTATGGTTGGTACCTTATTTTTCCTGTAGTATCCAAAAATGGACAACCATGCTTTTTTATTTATGTTTTATAATATATATATATATCTATTATTTTTAAGTTATCCTTCTTGTATCATACATTTTGGCTCAGGCTCCAGTAATCCTTCTTATGGTGTCTTGTGTTAGACCTCAATGTTGTTGTTGAGCTAAGTTGTAATTGATAAAGGATTTGTCTACACTTAAGAACTTTTACACAGAACTAGGCTGTGAGTTACAGGAAATGGAACTAAAGGCATATCTCAGCAGCTTCATCTCAGGCCCGAGATTTCCCTCTTCTTTATTTCGTTTTTATGTCTGCCTTCCCAGCGGAGACTTATTGAGATGTAAGTACACTTCTAAGGGTTTGCCTCCCCAGACCACATTGAAATAATCTTATTTTTGATTGAGGGAAGGTATGGTCTAGGTCTAGGGTGACCTTATTGTTCTTTGATTAGATGGGACCTTCCTGTGTTCCCTAGAACACAAGTGAAGTTGGTTGAGCATTCCAGCTTTCTGCCTTAATGGACTTTGATGAAGACCCCCTGGACCTTCATGGATGATCACAGTGGAAACCATACCCTTTTCTTAGAAGTTTTTCTTTAAAAGCTTACTTGGTATCTTCTGTTTTGGACTCTCAAGTTTTGGACTTTGTTTTCATTCTAACTTTTCTTTTTGTTTGTTTGTTTTTGGGTCTCTTCCAGCTCTGCTCAGGGGTTATGCCTAGCTCTTCACTCAGAAATCGCTCCTGGCAGGCTAGGTGGACTATACAGGATGCCGAGAATTGAACAAGTATTCATCCTGTGTTGGCCCCGTGCAAGGCAAATGCCCTGCTGCTGTGCTCCAGCCCCCATTCTCACTTACTGTAGCTCTAAGTTCCCAGACTTTTTCTAGTACAGGGTCTTGCTCTACTTAGACTTTCATCTTCCCTTTGCTAGACAGACATAGTTATATCTCAGTCTTCCTGTCCTGTCTTGAAATACAGGTTTGACCATGTATTACTTTCTTTAAAGACTTAAGTGACATTCAATATACCAGAAAATAAATACTTAGTTTTTGTTGGTTGGTTGTTAGTTGGAAACCTTTCAGAAGTAGTATTCAACATTTCCCAGGAATTAGGTATACTTGAACTTCTATATTTGTACTTATCATTTGCAGTCTATTTATTAACTCATTTATATCACTTTCTTAATTTGTGAAATGGGAGGTCAATTTTTAATTTTATTATACTTAGTGTTGCTATAAATGACATGATTAAAAATCACAGCCACTGTGATTTGGGTGTTTTGGCAAAACTCCTCACTTTTTGCCCACATGCCATCTTGAGTATTTCTGACTTAGTTCCCAAGGAAGGATTATTTTTTCATGCATTTGGCCTCTTTTAGATCAAGTTTGAGGTCCTCACAAATGTGTTTTTTAAATTAATTTAATAATTTTTATTTTGACCAAAGTTTATTACAAATCTTTCACAGTAATTTTTTAGGTACATAGTGACATTGAATCAGGGGCATTCCCACCACCAGTGTTGTCCTCCCCCAACCCCTGTTGCCAGCATGCATCTCATATCCCCCTCCTTTCATCCCCCAGGCTAGTAGTATAAGTGGTCCCCTCTGTGTCTAGCTTGTTATAGATTGGGTTAGATTCTGTTGTTGTTAGCTTTGGATTTGGTGTTTAAGTCTGATCATTTTTTATTTCTACTCAATGTTCATACAACTGTCTCCAGGCTTTGCATTTTGTCATACTTTGCTCTGGAATCTGCCCTTTTTGCTCTGTGATGGTTTTCCTTCAAATCCAATTCCCAACTTCTGTTCTTGTAAAAATAATATAGACATTCTGGGAAACAGTATAGTGGTTTCTCAAACATATTAGTAATAGGGGCTAGAAAAGTAGTAGTAATAGCTAGTAAGGCAATTGCTAATTCCATTTCTTGTTGGGAGTAACCTTTTAACACAGAATCAGGAGTAACATAAGTGCCTCTCTTCCTCAGAAAGTAAGAATTGCTGATGGTGTTTCAACTTGACTTCTGTATATGGATTCCAGAAATTGAAATGAAGATCTTCAGTAACTATTTCTATACCAAATCTTATATTTCTAATAGTCTCAAGGTAGAAGCAACTAAGTGTTCATTAGCAAACAACTAGATAAATAAAATGTACTATATGATTGTAATTGGATTTCACCCAACCTTAAGAAGGGAAAGAAATTTTTGACACATGGTATGGATGAACCTTGAAAACATAAAGCTAAATGAACTAAGTGGAACCAATAGAAAAATACTGTATGATTTCACTTATATAAAGAATTTGTTGTAGTCAAATTATGTAGTGTAGAATAGAATAGAGGTTGCCAATGCATGTCATGGGGCCAGGGTAAAGTGGATTCATTGCTCAATGACTTCAGTTTTGCAAGAGGAAAACAGTACTGGACAATAGAATATACTGAACCCTGCTTATCAGTACTCTTAAAAATAACAAAGTTTATATAATGCATATTTTATCATAAGCTGCAAGAAAAATAATAGAAATGTAGTGAGTGTTAGGATTGGGGATGAGAAATGGATGAGTAGGTGATGCATGGTAGGTTTTTAAGCAGTGAAACAATTCTTATGATGGATATATGTCACAATACAATGGACAAAACCTATAAGGACATGCCTGCAAGGAGCAAGTCCTGATGTAATAGATGGATTGTTAGTTATGATGTATTTTTGTAAGTTATTAATTAAAATGGTGCTTATTTTATATCCTTCTCTATATACTTTTATTTTTATATTTATATACTTCTATTGAGGTGCTGGGATTTGCATTACCATTAATTGTTCATGTCCTGCACACTTGATTCCAACAACACACCCACTACCAGAGATTCTGCTTCCCTTCTCCAAAGTCTCAAGGATCCCACTCATCCTCCTCTGATACATGAATTCAGTTCTGTAGACAAACTATCCAATTCCCATGACTCAAACCACTTGTTATTCTCTTATTATATTTCACTTTTTCTTTTGTTTTGTTTTTTGTTTTTGGGTCACACCCGGTAGCTCTCAGGGATTCCTCCTGGCTCTATGCTCAGAAATCGCTCCTGGTAGGCTTGGGATGCTGGGATTTGAACCACCGTCTTTCTGCATGTAAGGCAAATGCGCTACCTCCATGCTATCTCTCCGGCCCTTATATTTCACTGTTTTAACTAATGTATGAGGGAGAAATTTTTTTAAAAATTTATTATGGAATGTCACGTGGACTCAACTTGGACCCCAGTTGATTAGACACCATCTGTCCAGCCCTGAACCCTGGATCCTAGACATAGAAACGGCACATTTCTTCACGACAGCTACAGGAAACAAATCCCATCCGGGACATCCTTAATGCTGCTCGGACACAACAAGTGCCAGCTCTAATACGATATCCTGACGAGGAAAATGGGAACAACTTGACCTAAGAACAAGTTATCCTACCCCTCTAGCTGGCAATAAGACTTTTCACCCCTTGGTCCATCCAAAAGTCAAGATGGCCTTTTACAGATG
>PVKC010004378.1:0-35855 GCA_004027635.1 Crocidura indochinensis | reverse complement strand
AGAGAGAGAGAAATGCAGAATGGTATCACTCATCTATGGGTTTTAAGAAAAATGAAAGACATTCTTGAAATAACAATAATTTTCAGACACAAAAGAGAAAAGAATTGGAAGTTCCAGCTCACCTCATGAAGTTCACCACAAAGAGTGATGAGTTTAGTTAGAGACATAATTACATTTTGAACTGTCCTAATAATGAGAATATATGAGGGAAATGGAGAGCCAGTCTAGAGTACAGGTGGGGGTGGGTGGGAGGAGGGAGATTTGGGACAATGGTGATGGGAATGTTGCACTGGTGATGGGTGGTGTTCTTTACATGACTGAAACCCAAACACTATTATATATGTAATTAAGGTGTTAATATAAAAAATAAAAATAAATAAATAAATAAAAATGTATTATTAAATAATAGAACACCCCTCCTTTACCAGTGCAACATTCTCATCACCAATGCCCCCATCTCCCTCCTCCCTCACCCCTGTTGTATTTGAGACAAACATTCCTTTTACTCATTAACACTGTCATGACAGTTGTTAATGTATTTATTCCTCTAAATGTATTTATTTATTCCTCTAATGTATTTATTCCTCTAAACTCTTTGTGGTGTGGAGAGTTTCATAATGCAATCCCAATTTTTTGGCACTCATCTCTATTGTCTCTGGGCATTATTACACTAATTTCGTAATTGTTCTTAAAACCTTAGATGATTGAGACTATTCTGTGTCTATCTCTCTCTCTCTCTCTGACTTTTTTCATCCAGCATAATAGTTTCCATGTTCATTATATAGTGTATTTGTGTTCCTAGGGTATATCCCTAAAAGTGTTATAGCTGGATCATATGGGAGCTCAATTTACAGTTTTTGAGGAATTTCCATATTCCATAAAGACTGGACTGATGGCATTCCCCCCAGCAGTATATTAGTGTTAGTGAATGGATAACAGTTCTTTTATCCTCTCATCCCTGCCAGCACTGACTGTTCTTGTTCTTTGCGATGTGTGCCAGTCTCTGTAGCATGAGATGGTACCACATTGTTGTTTTGATTTATATCTCCCTGACAATGAATTAAGTGGAACATTTTTTTCATGTGCCTTTGGGCCATCTATATTTCTTCTTAGAGGACGTGTATGTTTAGATCTTCTCCTTATTTTTTGATGAGGTTAGGTGTTTTTATCTTATTAAGTTCTGTCAGTAACTTGCATATCTTAGATATTAACTCCTCTCTTGGGTATTGGTTAAATGAATAGTTTCTCCCATTCTGTGGATGATTTTTTTTGACCTAGTCACTATTTCCTTTGAGGTGCAGAAGCTCTCAGTTTAATCACTGGGTTATTGTAATTTAGACTGCCAAATTAGAAGACATATATATTCCTTAATTTCTCCTGATTAATGTATTATAATCTAAGTATATAGTAAAATGTGCATTGATTAACTCTTAGTAAAATTTTATTTATTGGAGAAAGGTTCATAGACAGTAATTATTGAAAGATAAGATGATCATTTTATTATATTTAGTGTATTCTGACAGAGAGAATATGGGATTAAAATTATTTTCTTATTAAGGTTTCTCATTTTTTCTTTTTTATTTGTGGGGAGACAGTAACATCTAATTGAGATTTACTAAACCTAAATGTAATACATTTATGTAAAGTGTTTGGTTTAAGGATGATGTAAGATATTTCAATGCTGAAAATGACCAAAGAAGTCAGAGGCAAAAATGTAAATAAACCAAAAAACATTGATAAATCTAAATGAATTTTCTTGTGGGGGACTACTCCCAGAAGTGCTGAGCTTAGTTATAAGTCTGTCAGCTAGATTCTCTCCTGCTGGATTCAGAGAACCTTATCAGGTATTGGGAGTTCAAACCTGGGTTGGCCATGTCTAAGGCAAGCACCTACTATCTTTCATAAATGCTTAGTTTATAATTGACACAGGTAATTTATTTACACAGTTGCAAAACTAATGGAATTTGACTCACTAGTTAAATACAAAAAAAGGGTCAAAGGTTTTTGAAAATGTGAATTTAGTCTGTAAATGAGTAACTTTGATGCAAGATGGAAAAATTTTAATTCTACCAATTCTAGTGTAGTGAAATTTATCATTCTTTGACCTTTGAACATACTTCACTTGCTCTTCAAAATGGAACAGCAGTTATATCTAAGAAAAAAACTACTGCAAAACAGGATAGAAAATATTTAAGCAATATAAGCTAATCAATTACAGCATTAATAAAAATGATAAAAGTTAGCATTAATTATTATGAGAAGTTTCTTGCATATGAGAAGTCTCTAGAATAAATGTTGAAGTGCTTTAGTACTTTACATAAGTGATTTAAAATATAAGATTATTGTAATTACATCATTTTGATAACTGGTCATGTCATTATTTCTGGACTAGAAATCAAAAATAATTCTTATTCATATGTTTCAAGTAATTAACTATGAATGTTAGCTACAAATGATCTAAGACCCTTTTACCTCTATGTAAGGATGGTTTAATGTTAAAAAAGAAAATTATGTTTACAGATAAATAAAACTAATCATAAAATGATTCACAATATTTGGCCACATTCACAGCAAAATGAATGGGAATATTTTATTTAGTTTTCTTTTTATTTTACTATTTTTGAGGACATATCTAGAAGTTCTCAGGGCTTACTCCTAGACCTGGACTAAGGGATCATGCCTACAGTGCTCGGGGGAGTGTATGGTATAATGGGATCAAATAAGGATTGGCAGTATACAAGGCAAATGCCCTACCTATTGTACTATTTCTTTGTCCAAATGCAGGAAGGGTTATAAAAATCTAGAAAAGTCAAAGGACATGGTATTCACTGGTAATGCAGGAGTGTTTTTAAACTAAGGACAGATATAATTCAATAACAATAAAATTGCATGTTTATCTATGCTTGGATCCATACGAAGTCATACACTTTGTGGATAAGCCTTATTTATCAAGAGTTGTTTAGTGATAAAATAATCCTGGAATGATTTGATTTCTCTCTTTGATTTCTCTCTTCCCTCTCTCAACCAACTTTCACAGCCTCCTTCAGGATAAATTATTATTTTTTATTTCTGTTTTGGTTTGTGGGCCACACCTGGCGGTGCTCAGGGATTACTCCTGGCTATCTGCTCAGAAATAACCCATGGCAGGCACGGGGACCATAAGGGACTCCGGGATTTGAACTAATGACCTTCTGCATGAAAGGTCATTACTTCCATGCTATCTCTCCGGGCCAGATAATTATTTTTTTAAAGATGTTCTTTACTATCATTTTCCTCACTGGTGCATCACAGTTGTATGAATAACAATTAAGGCAAGTTAATTTTCACCATTCCCACAATTATATGCAATAGTGCAGTTGGTATTACTTAGGGTTTGTTTGTTTTTCCTTTTTTATTTGGTTTTGCCTAGAACTATGAATGTTAGTTACATTAAGGAGAAATTTTCAGGTAATCAGAGAGCAGCTAAATCATGTATTCAGGAGGGTTCAAATCAAATTAGCTATACTTAATGTGCAGATACATATTCACTGTAAAATAGGTGATGACTCAGACATCAAATATTGCCTAACTGTATACAGTGCCTAGTTCCAGGCTGTTCCTGAATGACCTTACTGCATTGTATTTGAAAAACAAACAAACAAAATTACAGGTAGTACCATCTTACATAGTTCTTCTTAAAACATGATAAAATTATAGAAGTTTGAGTCCATCAATCTGAATCATGCCTAAAATTATTAACATCAACAAGGGCTAAAGAGAGAATAGGGTATGATACTTGAGTTCTGAGGTTACTCCCCACCAGAGCAGCATAATATTAACAAACACATAAAGAGCCTTCACAAACATATACAGAATTTATTTGAAATTTAGAAACATAGATATTTTAAATAAAAAATTTTAATAGAGCATATTGTATTGAACAATTATTTCAAAATTTTCAGAGAGTCAAAAGTATCATTTGTTTTTGAATTTATTAAAATACCAAAACATTAAAGTGTTTTATGCATGTCGCTTGATTTGTAATATGGAAAATAATGTGTATTTTAAATTTATTAACACAGACTGATTTAATTCAAATTTCAAGTGTTTTCACCTTATCTATTATATCACAATCTTGGTCAGGCAGCTATGTTAATTTCTCATATCCTAGACATATTAATTAGTTAATTTAATTAAAATTTATAGAGCACAAATTAAAAAGCAATATAACAATACTCATATCAAATAAACATTTATTTTAACAGAATTAGACTTTTAGTTATGGTATAATGGTAAGAGATTGAGAATTAGTGATTTAAAAATATAAATTTATAGAATGATCAGTTTTTTTCTATACTTATCGTTATATCCTTTTAAAATGATCTTTTACCTTTAATAAGTTGTTGACACTTTTTCCTTGAGAATAACAGACTTTATCTCTTTGAAGATGGTGACCACATTATTGTATGTGTGAATACTTTACTGATTAAAGGTGGAACATTGCCCATAATTATGAGTGTTTTCGCAATGTGGCATACTAACCACTGGCTTTTTTTATCTACTCAATAGAAAGATATAATACTTCCCTGTGCCATCACAGTTATTTTCAATTATGACTCAATTCTAGTCACACTGGGAGAACTGAAAGACTTACTTTGATGAAGGAAATATGCCCGAATGATACTATAGAATTCCCCCATGGTGTTTCACTGAATTGTGTTCTCTAGCATAAACTCAAAATTGTATGTATATAGTTTTATTTAGCTCATCAATTCAAGTTCACAAATTGCATATTGTATAGTCCTGGGCTTAGTATAAAGCTCATAAACATATTATTAAAGGTTAAAGATAAAAAACTAACAGATTTAATGAAAATAATATGCATAAAATTAGTGTACTCATGTCAGAAAAGTAAGCAGAAAAGGATATTGTCATTGTTGCAAAAAGTATGGGAAGCATGAGACTTTTTTGCTATTATTAAAATTACTGAATCTTAGAATTTACATCTAGGCTAAGGTACAGAAGTAAAAAAAGAAAAAAATGACATGAGATGGAGAAATGTATTTTCCGTAAAGCTATAGGCAAGGAATAAATAGGATTGCCAAAATAAGCCCTTACTGAATAAGAAAGTTCTAATCCTTCTTTTTTTTCTTTCCTGTTTTACCAAATTTTTTACAAGAAAACAAGCAACATTTTGTGACTAATATCAGAGCAGTTGCCACACAGGTCAGCAGGAAAGCAATCACATCCAAAGAGTGGTACTGGAACCATGTGAGGTCATGGGCAGCTGGACGCAGGTGCTTGGCTCCTTTGTGACGCATTACAAACTCGATCCAGAAGACTGCTCTATCCAGGGGCTTTACAGGTTGATCGTGATGAATCCTTGACAACCTCATAGCGTTCTCTTTATAACTGGTATGACAAAGACAAACATGCGAAATAAAATATTTTCATTTCTGTATTGGTTAAAAAATGCTGTTGTGGGGCCCAGGAGATAGCATGGAGGTAAGGCGTTTGCCTTTCATGCAAAAGGTCATCGGTTCGAATCCCGGTGCCCCATATGGTCCCCCGTGTCTGCCAGGAACAATTTCTGAGCATGAAGCCAGGAGTAACCCCTGAGCACTGCCGGGTGTGACCCAAAAAAACAACAACAACAAAAATGCTGTTGTGTGAACTTTGCTTGGTATTTTAAGAGTTGTAAAGAAAAGGGTGTAAATTGGAAGCGGAAATGCAGTGTAGTGATGAGGGGATATCTTGACTCCCATAGTATAAAAATGAGAAAGATAGAGAAGGAAAGAAATAAAGTAGGGAAGAGAAAAGATAAGACATAATGGAAAAATAAGGGTAAGGGGTCTCAGGCGTATTGATAATGCAGGGGAATATGTAGCTATATATTCAAATCACAGACAGGCTCAACCACACTAAAAAAAAATGATAACTGTACTAAAACCACCAAATAATAAAAGGTGTCTGTCAAGGTGGCAGTTTGGTGGTGTGGGACAGAAAATAGGAACACATGTAGAGGGATGTTAAAAGTGATGGTAGAATTGGTGCTAGAAAGTTGTATACCTAAAACTCAATTATCAGGAAAAAGCATACATCAATCTTTATATCAAAAATGGAATAAAGGGGGCCGGGCGGTGGCGCTGGAGGTAAGGTGCCTGCCTCACCTGCACTAACCTAGGATGGACCACGGTTCGATCCCCCGGTTCCCCATATGGTCCCCCGTGCCTGCCAGGAGTGACTTCTGAGCGAATAGCCAGGAGTAACCCCTGAGTGTCACCAGGTGTGGCCCAAAAACCAAAAAAAAAATGGAATAAAAAGAAATAGTCTTATGAATTATATTTTTATTTAAACTTATTAATTTTATATATTAAAGAAAAACATCTTAAAACCTTACTAAAGTACAGGAGGGTATAGAAAAATATATTCTTAACATAATGCAGTCAATTGCAAACATAAATTAAATAAGCTTATTGTCAATGTATAGCATAATTATTTTTTCAAGAAGGAATGTTGTCCAAAGTATAGTCTTATGATCATATCAGATTTGTGACCAACATGGTAAATGTTCATTAGACTTAAGAAGCTTATACTCAAATGTCTGACACTTAAAAATAATGGAAAGAGTGTTTCTAAAGTATTTTAGATTTTGACCCTTGACAATTTCTCCAATTTTCATAAAACACACAGCATGAAAGATGAACACATCATAATCAAATGAAAAGTACAAGAATCATTTTTATTATGGCAAAGATAAATATTTAGATTTTTTTTCTTTTCTTGGGGAAGGTAGAGATGAGACACATCTGGCATTATTTAGGGCTCACTCCTGAATTAAAAGTAAAACGTTCTAGGAACAAAAGAGCTCAACAATGTATATGCAAGCTTTGCATGCTAGAGGGCCAGGTTCAATCCCAGACACCACTTGGATCTCTGAACATTGATAGGAAAAAGGCCACAGAACAGAGCCAGGAGTAGCTCCCTGAGCACAAATTATGTGACCCCCCCAATCAAATATACATATATATATTTATTTGTTGTACATTATAAAGAGTAGCAAAGTGAATAGAAAATATGCAAAAACTAATACTTACGAAGGTTCATTTATTACAGCTCTTAAGGCGTTGAGCAAGTCGGCACTTGTCATTGTGTTTATGTTCACATCCACAGCTGCTCCTTTAGCTTTCATGTGAGCAATGTTATCAGGCTGATCAGCAAACATGGGAACTCCCACCATAGGAACACCATGATAAATTGCTTCATAGATCCCATTGGTACCACCATGAGTAATGAAAGCTCTTGTTTTGGGGTGACCTGATTGAGGAATCGAGTAAAAAGTGATTATTTTTTATCATACTATATTAATAATATTTAGCAGATTTGGGGTAAATATGGGATAACTCAAAAAAAAATAACTTTTATTTTTAATAAAAGCTGAATATATGGGCTCTTACTATTTTAGAAAGTATTGTAATAAAATAAAAATTTAATTTCCTCTAATTTTATGGAAAGACTTAATTGAAGAGATTATATCTAAATCAAAACATGAAGATATATAAATCAAGATAATGACGTGACAATTTTTCATCCTAATTAAACTTGCTATGTTATTATCCACAGAAAAATTAATATATGCAATTAATGGTCAGTTAAATATTATATTTGCCTTAAAACTGAGGATAATGTTAATTCTTCCACCTATGATCATGACATCTTTAACAGTGTTGACATTTTCAACAGCCATTTAGTTTTTAATGTAGAAATCATCTTATCTCCTTAACTATCTCCTTGTCAAATTGATATTAAGAAACTTAATTCTTTTGATGCAATTGTAAATAGTACTGCTTTCTTGATTTCTTTCACTTGTTGGTCATTCTTTATACACACACACACACACATATATATATAATTTTTTAGACTCCCACTTTATATATAATTAAATTTATACAAAATTAATTTTGTAGACTTCCACTTTACTGTATTGGTTTAATGTTTCTCTAAAAATTCTAGTGCAGCCTCTTAAGTTTTCCATTCATATTATCATGCTTGCTACAAATAATGATTTTATTTTGTAATTTTTTGTTTGTTTGTTTATTGGGACCAAATTCAGTGATATTCAGGGTTCACTCCTGATGATTCTGTGCACAGGAATGACTCCTGATTAGGCTTGGGAAAATATAATGGGAGTGCTAGGGGTCAAACGTGATAGGTGAGTGCCCTTCCCAATCTATTAACTCTCCAACTACTTTATTTTTTAACAAACTGGAATTTTTTCTATTTATGTTTACTGTTAAACTGTTATGCTTATTACTTCCAATTTTTGTTGTATAATATGTTGACATCTATGTATTATATCTGATATAGTTTTGAATTTTTAGTTTTTAACATTGACTATAATTTTGAATGTAAATATGTGATGAATGGTTTTCACTATGATGTGTTAAGTTCTTTCTATTTTTACCTCACATATGTAAGAATGCTATGTATCAAAGAGAAAATCTTATTAACTGTTAATGGAAATATATATTTGTCCAGTTTCTATGAAAAAGTAGACATTTTTAGTAGCAAAAATAAAGGCACAATATGATCTATTCATTTTACTTCTTAATATAGTCAAAAAACAACTAATATAGTCTTATATAGTCAAAATATTAATAACAAAGCTACATACACCAAAATTATATAAAGACCTATGGATGCAATATAACTTTGCTCCAGTATTTAAAAAGCTCAATGACAGATAAATGGATAAATTATTTTGCATCTATTCATCTTGCATGTACAAAATTAAATAGTTCTAAGATATTAGAATAAATAAAAACTTGCCTTTTTAACAGCATTTATGGATCCTGACAATATTATGCTAAATAAAATGACAGAAGAAAATTAATAATAAATGACCTCACTTATTGTGTCAATAAATCAGTAAAAAAAGCAGGAAGATATGGCCTCACTTATTGTGTCAATAAATCAATAAAAAAAAAGCAGGAAAATATGTCTAATGAAAACATACTCTGTCTCTGACAACAGAGACTAACAAGATACCATTGAAATATGGTAGTGTTACATAAAAACTTTGATGGTGGGTGTGGAATTAAAGTAGCACCATACTTTAATACATAAACATCAAGGCTTAATAGTACGTGCAGTAAGGCACTTGCCTTTTATGTTGCCTATCTTGGGTACCACATATGGTTATCTAACCCTGTCAGGAATAATTCTGAGCACAGAACAAGTAATAATTCCAGAGTACAGCTGAATATGTCCTCAAAGTAATAAAACAAATAAACAAATAAACTGAAAGTTTACAAAAATTTACACAAGAGTAATTCAACAAAATTAAAAATTTTAAAAAGAAACAAAAATCTTGAAATGGTGAAAATTAAAAGTCATTTAAAAGCTATTGAATTTATTTGATATTAAACAATTACTTAAATTTTAATTATTTTAACAATTACTCTTCCACTTCTTACCAAGAAGGTCATTCTGGGGTAGCCAATCATATAGCCTAGTATTGGCTCCTAAAGTATCTGGTATCTTTCCTTTGTACCGCCACAAAACCTGAAGAAGAGATTTCTTTAAGTGTAAGACTACAGTTGAGGCATTTGAAGAAGGTGCAGTTAAGGAATAAGATAGATAGCAAATTATGTAAGTTAAAAGGAAAGTACAAAAGTGCAAAATTGAAGAATGTTATAGACAATTTGATTATATTTTTTTGTAAGAACTTGTACCACTATCTTATATATACAGTATTATGACTGAAATTATCATTTAATTTTTTGAGAGTAAAATTATGTAAAGAAATATAGGATTATTTTAGTCAAAGTGTAGGGGTTAAAATTATTAAAGCATAAAACATTATTTAAATATGCTTAGATCACCAGGATTTATCAGGCTTTAAATAATATATTTTTGAAAATTATATTTGAGTTTATATATTATTGTATAGTTTAGTACTTTCCTTTCTTCTTCCCTCTCCCTCTCTTCCTCCTTTCCTTTCTTTTTTCCCTACCCCTCTTCTGATAATTCTTTACCAAATATTACAATAGTCTGGTGCAGAGGGCTTGGTTCATAGTACTGAATACAATGGTGCTCAGGAATCATAAAGGCTCGACCAGGGTGTGGTTTTCTATACGGCACTGGGGCTAGTACTTAAAGTCTAATATGTATTAGACGTAGATTCACCACTTGAGCTATATCCCTGGAACTGTTATCTAATTTTTGAAAAATTGATTTCCCCCCAATGATTGTAAAGTGTTTGACAGAATAGAATTTTAGTTTAAGTTACATTATTAATAGAAGCATTTGGTTATAATATTAATTTTTTATAGGTAGCATGTAAGAAAAATTCAAGACTAAATGCAAAACAGGGAAAATTCTTTATTAAAAAGCATTTATAGGGGTCGGGTGGTGGCGCTGGAGGTTAGGTGCCTGCGTTTCCTGCGCTAGCTTAGGACGGAGAACAGTTCGATCCCCTGGTTCCCATATGGTCCCCCAGACCAGGAGCAACTTCTGAGCACATAGCCAGGAGTAACCCCTGAGCACTGCTGGGTGTGCCCCCCCCAAAATAAACAAAGCATTTATAAATAAAAATGAAAAGTTTTAGATTAAACCCAGGGCCTCACAATCCCTGACTCGCAAAGTTCAAAGTTTTAACAGGCTTAATTAGTTCATTACTGTAAGGTCATTTACACTTAGTGAATGAATATGTTTAAAACAAAAACGCAAAGAATCCTAGGCTATTGCATAATTATGGTAGAAGCCTAGAATTGTAATGATAAATCATTAAAGAAAGTTGTTCCAATATTCATTGCAGTGATATTTACAATAGCCAAACTTTGGAAACAACCAAGATGCCCTTCAGCAGATGAATAGCTAAAGAAACTGTGGTATATATACACAATGGAATATTATGCAGCCATCAGGAGAGATGAAGTCATGAAATTTTCCTATACATGGATGTACATGGAATCTATTATGCTGAGTGAAATAAGTCAGAGGGAGAGAGATAGACACAGAATAGTATCACTCATGTATTGGTTTTAAGAGAATAAAAGACATTTTTGTAGTAATTCTCAGAGACAATAGAGATGAGGGCTGGAAGGTCCAGATCACTATATGAAGCACACTACAAAGAATAGTTAGAGAAACAACTACACTGACAACGAATATAACAATGTGAATGAATGCGGGAAGTAGAAAGCCTGTCTCAAATACAGGTGGGTAGGGTGCAAAGATGGAGATGGGAGATTTGGGCATTGGTGATGGGAATGTTGCACTGGTGAAGGGGGTGTACTTGATATGACTGAAACCCAACTACATTCATAACTGTAATCAAGTTGTATAAAGATACTAATAAAAAGAAAGTTGTTGTATATTATATGCAGAAAATGTGTTATTTTACATTTGTATTGTTTTAATTATTAAATATTTTGCTTTTATAAATAAATATACTTTGATAAGCAAGGAATAAAAATAAATTATAATCTTGAACACAATTCTTATACTTTATGTTCAACCTTATACTCTTTTTGGCATCTTAGTAAATGCTCATTGGTCAGCTCATTTACAAAATTATCAAATAGTAAATTACTATTTTAATTTTCATTTTGAAAATCGATAGTTTTATAAAGCATTATATTTGCTGATAAAATATGACCAAATATACCATTTTAATGTTTGGAAAATTTATTTAAAGGTGTCATTTACATTTATTATAATATATCTCAGCTTTGATTAAGAAAGAGGTCAGAAGCCACACTATTTTCAAATTGCAAATAATTGTTGACCAAGTTCTGAGTTTGTACTGACCTTCTGTGGAACCTGAGCAAGGGCTGAAGCAATAAGATTGGCTTTTTCATCCGTGAGGTTTTTGACCATTGACCCCAGTGAAAACACCACAATGCCATCTTTACCTGAACTTTGGACAAATTCTTCCATTTCCTAAAATGAAAATAATCATTCTATTAAAAAATGAAAGATCACAAGGTAGGAGCAGGAAGAGAGTTTGCCACTTCTATTAGGGCAAAATGAAGATAAATATAAGACATTATTAGAATGGTCTGTACCCATAGATTCATCTACTCTTCTTCTGAAGATAAAGCTATGAGAAAATAAATTTCTAAAATGGCACATATTTGTCAAGATAAAAAGTAAAGATATGTAATCCAAAATTATTATACAAAAGAAACAGGAACTAAGAGAGTTGTTTTCATAGAACTGAGATTCCCCAAGACTTCATTTGATTAATCTCCAGGGCTCTGTGAAATAATGATGGATTTTTTGAGGAAAATCCAAAATGGGGGTCCTGAGAAATAATTATGAACTTTAAGCATCCAATTCCCATTTGGAATCTAATAAAGTACTGATAAATTTCTGCATTCAGGATATTTTATGTTGATTTTTTTCTCTATTTAATAAAACTAAAATTTGCATTGGAATGAAATATAAAGTGGTAAACTGTAAAATGTGATAAACACATTACATTGTAATTTTGGTGATATTTATGAGTCTACTTATCTGTCCTCCTGCAAGAATATAACACTAAGTGTATAATATAATATAAGCCTTGCAAAGAAGTAAAATATTTTTTTCCTCTGAAAATTAGCCTTTTGGTCTTTTCTTAGTCATACAAGTTGGCAATAAAAATCTCGACTTTGATCTTGAAATGTTTTCTTTTTATCATTGCCATTATTATTTGCTTTTCAGTTTATATTCAACTGTTTCCATGACTTATTTTTGGCTATGAGATGAAGGATCACTCTGTGGTACTCAAAATATCAAATGGGGATTGATCTCTGGTCAGTGATATGCCTCAGTTTTAGGCTATCTCTTTGTCCCTGGAAATTTTATCTTTTATATTATAGTCTGTGTGAATGTCACCTTATATTTTGTCATAAGTTTTTGTGCAATATTTGTAGTTGACTGCAATCACTTTTTTTCAATTTAAGACTAGTAAAACTGCTTGGATAAAAAGGAGGTAATCACTGAAATGCATCACTATTTTTAATTTATAATTATTTTTCATTAACAGGTTCAATCATTGCTTAACAAAGATGAAATGAAAGATGAGCAATTTAATGTCTTATCCACATCTTCATAGTAAGTGGGGAAGTCAAAATTCAAATTACAGTAATCTGGATCCAGTCATATTCTTTTCTTTATTAAAAAATTGCTGAGTCCTCTTTCCCTGCATCTTCAGCATCATATTCTACATTACCATACTATAGTTGTAAGACCACCATTCAAACATAAATTCCAAAAGAGAAATTTTAGAGTCATTTGGTGAAGAGTCCTGGTTTCCTGATGCTGCTGAAGGTAGCTTCTAAGACTGGTTTGGTTGGCGGGAAGTAGTCTTAAGTTCTGGCCATTATAAAGAAAGCTCCAGGATTTCTGCTTCCCATCCTAGTTAAATAGCTAGATTGAGAAAAGAGCTGTTTGTGAGACTTCGTATATAAAATCTTCTATAGTAATAAACCTACCTTAGGCAGCGGTTTAGCAGGCTTACAATGCAGTCCTCCAACAAATTCAAAATTAGGTAAGTAAGGGCGAGGAAATTCAAAATCCCAATATGTACGAATTAGCCAGATCTCAGCTTTTCCCATGGTCTCACACAATGTAGTAGGTCTTCCTAAAGAAATCGGGAAAGTTGGGTGGAAGTTACTAGCATATATAGGTAGAAAAAATGAACACTAATTTTAATGTTTGTTTGTTTTTGGTTTTTGGGCCACACCTGGTGACGCTCAGGGGTTACTCCTGGCTCTTCGCTCAGAAATCGCTCCTGGCAGACACGGGGGACCATATGGGGAAGCGGGGGATCGAACCGTGGTCCATCCTAGGTTAGCGCAGGCACCTTATCTCCAGCGCCACCGCCCGGCCCTCCTAATTTTAATGTTTGGATTACCTGTAGAATTCTTACTATGTCTATGTTAAAATAATGATGAATGAAGTAAGGTAAATAGAAGAAGGGAAAGAGAAAAAAAGGAGGAAGAAGAAACATTGGAATGTGAGAATAAAAGGAAAGTCTTTTGGTAATGAAAGGACAAAAATTTAGCCACTTCTTAAGTATTGACTTAATGCTCATTGATTTTTCTCTATTGCAATTAATGACCATAGAATAGTTTCATTATATCAAAATTGTATCACTTTTAAATGTTTTCCCCTTTTTTTTGTTTTTTGTGCCACACCTGGTGACGCTCAGGGGTTACTCCTGGCTATTCGCTCAGAAGTCGCTCCTGGCAGGCACGGGGGACCATATGGGGAACCAGGGGATCTAGTCCGTCCTAGGTTAGCACAGGCAAGGCAGGCACCTTACCTCCAGCGCCACCGCCAGGCTCCCATGTTTTCCCTTTTTAAGATGATTTTTATTTTTTGTTGTTTCTGCTACACTTATGGTTTGACTCAGTATCAGCTTGCATCTTACTGAGTCAGATTCTATTATTTCTATTTGCTGTTCTTTTCTTAGTAGAAATTCTCTGAATTACTTACACTTAAGCTAGATAATATAGCCTTCTTTGGAATATGAAACACAGCATCACACACCACCTATATAGTACACTTACTTTTAGTTTTACCTTAATTATTTTTGAGAAAAGTGGGTAGGTTGCTTAACTTGCATGAAGTCAACCTTATTTCTGTTCCCAGAACCCCTAAAGTTCCCCTAAGATCCACCAAGAGCAATGCCTAAGTACAGTTAGAATTATGTTCCTAGCACAGCAAAGTGTATTGTAATCCAAAACAGCCCTTGATATTTTTGAAAGTTACATATTAATAGATATAAAGTCACATATTAGCTTTTGGAGATATTTGGAAAAGAACTCTCAAATACCAAGGTAACTTGTATTTATAGAAAATATATTTTGCATCACAGTAAATAAAAAGAATCCTTAATGATTTAAATCAAAATTGAATATCATCTGTGCAATAGGTTAGATCATCTTTCTTAAATTATTCTGTATTATTTCAACATATGTTTTAGATGATATAATCAGATGTCTTCACTTGATAATGTACAAATATTTCTCAAGGTTATTAAGCCACTAATCTTTAATACTGTGTATACTATAAAAGAAAGTCATCTCATAACATTCATACTGGTATGTTTATATCTTTTTATGTCTTATTTTATTATGTAAATTCTGCCTAATTATCATCTCCCCAGGTAAGGTTTTGCATGTAAGCAGTAGATAATCTTCTAAAAAAATCTAGGTTACAGTATTCATTAGATTATATTTGTAGTTAAGTATATAGTAAAAACATCAGAAAAATGTTGCGAATATAATTGGAAAATGAGTAGGTAAAATTTGATTATTCTTTAATCTATTTTGGAACAATAATAAGAAATAAAATAAAATTAAATATTTTGTGCTATTCACAGAAAAATAATGATCAATAAAAACTATAAGTTATAGATATTTAATTAAAACAATATTAAAATTTGGTTAGTTATAAATGTTGTTATTGCTTACATGTATTCATTTATACTACACAAGAATCAACTGAAATATATTTTTTAGTTGAAGTAGATTTAATATATAGAAAACAACTTCAGTGAGAGCAATTATAAATCTGCAGAAGTAAGTCATTTTACTTAATAATCAAAGACAACTTTTCTGTAATTCATAGGCTATTAACTTCTTCCAAAGACCTGAAAAAAGTAAACTTGTGTAACTTGGGGATCAATTTTAAAACTTAATACTTTCATTTGTTGCTTTTGGGTCACAGCTGGCAGCACTCAGGGGTTACCCCTGACTCTATGCTCAGAAATTGCCCCTGGCAGGCACAGGGGACCATATGGAATGGTGGGATTTGAACCACCATTTTTCTGCATGCAAGGCAAACGTCTTACCTCCGTGCTATCTCCCCGGCCCTAAAAGTTAATACTTTACATTTTAAAGAAGTTCAATTACAGTAAAATTAAAGGAAACAAAAATATTTCTAATATTCTTTTGCCATGTATAGATTGTCAGAATAGTCTAATTGCGATAATAATATTAACATATAAATCACACTCCAAATATATAGCCTTCATTATTGTTGATTCCTGTGTGCAAATTCTATGGGGGAAATGTGGTATTGTTTCCTTATCTTGTTCTAATTTTAGAGAAATTTTATGTGCTCACCACTAAATAAGATATTATTTATAACTTTATGTGGTGTTTACATTTGCCAAATGTTTTATACTTTTTCTTGTTTAGTCAAATGCCTTGGTTTTATTATTTATTTTTGAAAGATAATTTCTGGGGCTGTATATATAGTACAGTGGGTAAGGTGGCTTGTCTTGCATATGGCACACCTGGGTTCTAGTCCCGACATTCTATATGCTCCCTCTAAATCTTAAGGAGTAATTCCCAAGTGAAGAGCCAGTAGTGCATGAGTATGCCAGGTGTGGCCCAAAAGCCAAAAAAAAAAAAAAAAAAAGAAAGGAAAGTTCCTATTACTCTTACTTAAAATGTAAAGCCCTAAGTTTAATAAAATGAAGAGTTTTTTTGTTTAATTTTTGAGCTACACCTGAAACTTAGGGCTTACTCCTAGCTTGGCAATCAGAAATTACTCCTGGCAGCCCCGGGGGGACAATTTGGGGTGCCAGGAATCAACCTGGGTTGACTGTGGCAAGGCAAATGCCCTACCTCCTGTACTACTACTTATGGGGGTTTTATAGAATTGCACAATATTTTAAAATATATAGAGGCAAATATCTAAGAATAATCAAGATGTTTTTAAAAAAGGAGATTCTGGAGCAAAGCATATTATCCTTTTTTTTTTTTAAATAATATCTTTATTTAAGCACCATCATTACAAACATGTTTGCAGTTGGGTTTCAGTCATAGAACAGCCTCATCCACCAGTGCACATATTATCCTTAAAGATTTCAAAAGCAAATCATTAATGACATAGTTTAATAAGATGTCTCTCTTATATATATTCCTATTAAAACAGTTATTCGTTACATATTCAAAAGTAAAAGTTCACTTCTAAAAGTCTGGTCGTCTGGGTAGAAAAAAATCATAAACCTCTGTTGAGTCTAAGACTAAAGAAAAGGCGTTATGTGAGAAGGCAAATTTTAAATGATGATCTAATTATTAGACTAACAAAATACACTAGTACATCTGTATCCCTGAGACCTTGCTGACATAGCCTGCTTAGTTATGGGGTTTGATGTCATCCCTTTAAATCATGAATTCAAGAATAGATGGAAGGTAATAGACCTTTGGGCCTAGATCACAGGTTTGGATTCCAAAATACCCCATGATACAGTTCCAGCCTCTTTTAGCTATAATATAGAATCAACTGAACTCAAAACATACAAACCCCTACAGAGCAAAGATTTTGAAAAAAAAAAGAAAAGAAAAGAAAGAAAAACAACACACTACTATGAGATCTTCCTGGCATAGTTTATAAACCAAGCTGCTGATACAAGAACTATAAACATAATGCTGCAAGAATCTCTGGAGAAGGAAATACATTTAACTAAAGTCTGAAAGTAGTCTGTCTTGAGGATCTAGGTTCCACATTTCCATTTAGCAATCTGGAGATCACAAAAGGACCCCAAGGAGATCATAAAAGTCTCCATAAAAAAAATCACAGTATATAAACAATTATACCTACCAAGGAATCTAAGAGAAGACAACTCTGGCTAAGCCAGTACAGGATTACATGCTTTCCTGAGGACCAGCTTCATAAAAGCCAATCTTGTTTGGAGATTTACTAACTCAGGACAGGGAAGGTTTTTTTCCCTCCAGAAATCTATATGTTCAATTCTAGCCTAGGAACATTATTTCTGGATAAATGGCTAAGGTTATATGCAAATATCATTAGTGACACTTAAAATGAGGTAGAGTAAAATTGTCACTTGTGACAAAAAATGAATATTTGCAGAGATCTTTTAAGGATTGGATTGTATTACTGGAATACATAAGGAACTGAATCCTAACCCGAGCATCTAATGATCCCTAAGCATAGCTTGGCATAGGCCAGGTGTCTTAAACATTCCCAGGGCTGAATAGCACTGATTTTCTTTATTCAAGCACTGGATTATTTTGCCTGCATAGTTTTATGGACTATCACTGAAATGAATGCCCCACAGGCTTGCAGAATACTGCTTGAAAGCCACCTATCAAATTCAAATAAATAAAAGAAATGTTATGTAGCTCTGCTTTTAAGTGAAGTATATAGTCAAAAAATGCTGAATTGTTTTACATGAGAGGTATGTTTATAAAGAAAAGTCCAAAATAGCCTCTACCATTAGCATTCCCGTCACAGAATAAATTCTTGTTGAATAGTCAACTATCTATAATATTTTTATGTCAGCCCCCTTGTGCCTCTTATGAGCACATAAAGAAATAAACAAGTTTACCTAGAGAGCTGAAAGTCTCAAGGGAGGTACTGATAAAAAGTTGAGGGCTCTTACTATAAATTATCAGAACTCTGATGCCCACAGGGATGTCCTGTAGGCAGGAGTTCTGTATACAGTCTTTTATCAATCACCTTTTCTGGAGAAAAAAGATCTTTAGAGATTTTACCTTAGGTTCTTCTTTCCTCACACATTCCTTTCTGAAATGTAAAGCCCCACTTAGGCTTACTTAGCATTAGTCAGGAATGTGTCTGTTATCTGTCCTTTTTCCCCCGTGTTAATTATTCCTGAGCAATAAATGTCCTACATGGAGTATGGTTATGGCTCTCAGTTCACAAGTTGGGAGCCCTTGTTTTCTTAATTCTTAGGGTGCCACCTGCTTCAGGTTTTTTTTTAACTGAGGGTTGGGCTCCTGCAAGTAGCACCTGAAAAGGGACCTGGAGCAGTAGGAAATGTCTACTTGGACAGAAATCAGCAAAGCCAGACAAGCTGCAATGACCCAGAACCAAAAGAGGGGACCCCCACCAAGTGACAAAGTTCAAAGAGTGAGTGCTATGGAAGTTTGTTAAAAAGGGTAATAATGGGGCAATATACTTATAAAGAAGAGGAGTTCATTGAACTCTTAAGGTTGCTAGGGTGCAAATCAGAAGTAAAAATTTAAAAGGAAGTTTCATCAACTATTTCAGGCTACTAGGCAGCATTGTTATTAAATGCCCTTGCAAGGAAATTTAGATTTGAAGAAATGGAAGAAAGTTATCTTAAAATTAAGAAAGGCCCTTAAACAATGAGCATCTATATTGATTACTGTGTGGTACATTTGCAAACTTAATTTACTTAATTTTAAATTCATCACAGTCAGGAAAAAGGTGACCTAAAAGAAAAAAAGAAGATACAGTTAGTAGTGAAAGTAGTAAAGAGAGGATGAGTAGATACATCCCTTGAATTGTAATAATTATCAATAAGCTCACAGAGGTCAGAGATATTAATAAATCAAGGATACTTGTCCCAAATGTGTAATTAAATGAAAAACACTCAGGGACCAGGTAGATACTAGGACTTGTATCTCTATAACATCAGAATAATACCAGCCTCAGATTTCGTCAACTCAAACCATCTCTGTAACTTTATCTGGCCTAGGAATAATGCACAGAAAGAAGCAGGGCCTGTAGATTCTTAAATGTGAAACAGAGTTAAAAATTTACACATTACAACTCTATATTGCTACAAAAACTATTCATATATGGGTACAAGGTCTGTTACTATGAAGAGCTTCCTTAAACATCCCAAGCATATCTTTGTCAATGCAAGCTAAAAAAATTCCTTTAAGTTAAATCAAGATCATAATGAAAATCTTCAACTGGAGCCACTGTAGCTATGTATCCTAAACCCATACACTACGTATGGAAATCCACTCTTGCCATCTGAGCAAGAATATGTTCCCTGGGTTAGAAAATATTAGGTGAGTTAAAGGAGTATAGAAAATAATTTCTTTAGATGAGAAACATTTCCACAGTATTTTGAAGTGCTTACATTTGTGATGTGTAAAAAGACAGGGATAAGGAAAAAGCTGGCTGGTTTGAGAATAATGAATGCAGCAATTTAACCTATGAGACTTTTATAGCCAATACTCACTGTCAGTAATTCCTAGAAATTGAAAATTACAGTAACTTACTTAGTTTCCTTACTATCCCTTTACCAGAGGCCACTAGGGCAGCTTTTCTGGTGTCTAAGAGAATATTAATTCCCTCTCTCAAAGCAGGAGGACTGGTAATAGTAACATTTTATTGTCTTAGACCATACTTTTAGCAATATACCAATGAAGCACTTTGACCTATTTCCATGTAAAACAAGCTTGGATCCCTGGCTATTGTATGAATTTAGGAAATGTAGATAAACTTCCAATCAGCTGACAGGGTTAATTTTGCCCTGGGCACTGTCCTTTTCTTTCACATCCTCACCTCATTTCAACCTTGCCACCTTAGATGGGTCAGAATAATAGCTGGAGCAAATTGATCAAATGCGTATGTGTGTGCATATATGTGTGTGTGTGTGTGTGTCTGTGTGTGTGTGTGTGTGTGTGTGTGTCTGTGTGTGTGTGGGTGTGGGTGTGGTGGGCACCTTTATGTTTGTAGTCATTTTATACATCTGTGGTGGAATATTAAAGCCAGATTGAAATTAGAAGAAATTCTCAATACAGATTGGGCCGAGTCAGTGAATAGATGGCATGAAGAGTATAATCCCTAGAGATCAAAGACATGTAAACTAACAATTTTAAAAGTATAGGAATGTTGCAAATTTACGATGACCTTGTGTTACCCCCACTTAAGGGAACACGTACCAGACGTGGCTTTTGCCTTCCTAGAGCAGTGTCTAATTTTTTCTCCCAAGAAATATCTGCCAGAAGGCCCACTTAGAGGTCTATTATGAACCCTTTGCGTGGATCACTGGCAAAATTTCTGTCATACATGTAGGAAGCTACATGGTAGTGACTCAACATTTTTCCCTTTAATTTGTTTCTGCCCACTATAGAAATCCGGCTTCAGCTTTCCTATAGACAAAGAAATGTACCAAAGCCCTCCAAAAGTTCCCCGATGGCTAGTTTATTTGTAACTCGTATAATCTGGTGCCAGCAGCTTGTTTTTCTGAGTGGAGCTCCATGACGGTAAACAATTATTTACGGCCCCCCAAATCTATTTTCCAGTAACTATGTAAACACCATAAATATTCTTGTCTCTCTCCTCCTGGTTTCTAGATAAACCTGTTTTTCTGCTTACCCAAAAAAACGTTTCCAACTCCAACTTCCAGCAGGGTTCTTTCTCACCTATAGGATAGTCATTTTGATATGTAGATTCTAGGCCTGGTTCCCCATTGTACTTTCTCCAGAACATCTCCTACTCTTCGTTCTCCCTGCATATGAGAGCCTGTGCTTATGTCATCAGCTGAAAAAAAATGTTGTCTCTCCTCCCTTGGACGAGGGTCCCAATACAATGCATTTTGTGTGGTCTCAATTATTTCATTTTCATATTTCATATTCATCCGCATTGTGTACCTGCTTAATTTCCAGTGAGGATTATCTAACCCACTAAGATTTTTGCTTAGGGACCTAACACATCTGTAGCAACCTTGTTTTAATAAAAGTAAACTGAAAGTTTTATAAATTGCTTAGAGATAATAAAGAAATTGGAATTCTTGATTTAAATATTCTATGGGGAAAATAAAGTGTATTGATTTGTGAGAGTCAGAAAAAGAACTTATTTAGAGATGAAAATGTGCCCTGGTTCTCACCCCCTCTCAAAGAATATTTCAAAAGACTTAATAGGGATATCTATATATTCTTTGTATGTTTAATGCCTCAATAGTTATAGCACTTAGTGTGTTTATTTCCAAAGGTAAAAGTAGCCTCCTCCATCCTTTTTTATTATATTTTTAATTTTATTAGTTATTTATACAAACACATATCTGTTATATGTGTATTATATATATATGTATATATATATAATTTTGCTTGTTTTGGTTCTGCTTGTTTTGAAATTCTAGAAGAAAAAGTCTTACTTGGGATAAAAGCTCAGGTCAAAACCAGGCCACACAGATCTTAGATTCTGTCATTCTTAACCAAATGCATAAGCAATATAATATGGCACTGTTTTATTTTGCAAAGGCATACTAAACAAGGAAAATCTTCTTTTTTTTTTTTTTGGTTTTTGGGTCACACCCGGCAGTGCTCAGGGGTTACTCCTGGTTCCATGCTCAGAAATTGCTCCTGGCAGGTACGGGGGACCATATGGGGCACTGGGATTCGAACTGATGACCTTTTGCATGAAAGGCAAATGCCTTACCTCCATGCTATCTCCCTGGCCCCTGGGAAATCTTATATATAGAAACAAGCTCTTATCTACGAAGGATAAAAAACATAAATTTTATAATACAAGGGCATCTCCTACCCTGAACATTTGCCATGGGGACTCTCTTAGACTGCATGTGAGTGAACTCCAAACGCCAGATCCCAACCATAGAAAGAACACAGTTCCTTGCAACAGCACCAGGAATCAAACTCCCACCAGAGAGTTCCTAATTCTGCTCAGGCACTAATTTTGCCAGGTTGATACCACACCCTGATGATGAAAAAACAGAAACAACTTGATCTAAATGCATGCTGCCCTACCTCACCACCTAATGGTAAGATGAAATTGGAAAACACTCCATCCTTCGATTTGTGCAAAAACAAAGAATGCTAATTACAGAAGAATGATTTTGACAAATGAGATGGAACAGAACTTTTTCTGGGACCAATAAAAAAGACCCTAGTCTATGCTTCAGCCTAGGATTTGTACAAAACCCAAGATTCTTGGGGCCATGGTGGCACAGTGGTAGGGTGTTTGCCTTGCACCTACTTGACTTAGGACAGATCCATTGTTGGATCTCTCAGCATCCTGCATGGTCCCTCAAGCTGGGAGCGATATTTGAGTGCAGAGCCAGGAGTAACCCCTGACTATCACTGGGTATGGCCCCCAAACCAAAAATAAATAAATAAATAAAACAAGATTTCGAATTCCAGAGGTTTGACTTTGATAATCACGACTGAGCAGAACTTCTGGAACCATAAGTAATAGACTCTATCCTAGGCTTCCTGATAGGATCTATGAAACAACCAAATCACTAATTACAGAAGTCTAACTACAGCAACCATGATGCAGCAGAACTTCTAGAACCATAAAGAAAGACTCAATCCTAGATTTCATCCTATGACTTGTGAAAATACCAAGATCTCTAATTACAGAGGACTGATTTTGCCAATCATAATTGAGTAGAACTTTTCCTGGAGCCATAAAAAGATCTTGGGGTTCAATGATGAGCATGTCAGAGCCATAGTCTTTCCCATGACAGTATGTTTAAAGGGTGTAGAAACCCTTTACATTATGGCCTTTCTAATTTCACAAATGCTTAATGGGCCTATGCAAAAACCAACCAAACAAATAAAAATCAAACAATAAATCCACAAAACCTTGCCACACCAACCCTCCTTTCTCCCCACTTTGTTCTTTGTTGTTCTTTAGTTGTTGCTTATAGTTGCTGTTACGTTTTTTTGTCATTGATTCTTTTAGTTTTTTTTCTCTTTTCCCTTTCATCTTTTAAATTGATATTGATCACTCCTAAATAAACTCTTCCCAGCTTTCTTTTTATTTTCTTTTTCTCCCCTCTCTTTTATTTTCTTAACAGAACCACAGAACTTGAATCATTTTGTTCTACCTCATAAATTGAGAGGAAAATTGGATGGTACCAGGAGCAAACAGTCACATGAATGTTGATTGAAAATAAAAACTGATCAGACCTAATCTAAACTCAAAGTAAACAACAGAATCAAAATACCAAATCTACAACAAGTTATACACAAAAGCTGTTACACTATATGTATACATATTATACTATATATATTATACTGCTGTTACACTAGTAGTATAGCAGTATAGGGGGCAAGAGGAGAGGTATGGGATGCATGCTGGGGATAGGACAAAGAGGGACAAGAATGGTGGTGGGACAAGTCCTAATTCAATGTCACTACGAACCATAAATATAACTGTAAAATACTTGTAATGTACATTGTAATAAAAAAAGAAAGAAAAAGAACTCACTAACAGCTTGCATTATTTTAGTTGAAACTCATAAACCTGAGTCTAGGCAATTAGAGTGTTGCCAGCAGCTACTGAAAAATTATTTTAAATACAATATTAACCCAAATACCCACCAATACAAACAATAAACAAGAAAGAGGAAGTTATACATTCAAATTTTAGAAGCTTCATTTTAAGTGATTTAAAAATATTATCTTTTAGCTAAAATAATATGGTAATTTTAACCCTTTCTCCAAATTTCATTTGATCAGTGATCTCTGACCATGATGCAGGCATATAGGAGAAAGGTACTGGAATTTTTCCAGTGTCTTTACTGTGGAAGCTCAGGAGAACATCAATGTATATAGAAATGGAATTTCTAATTTCAGAGCAACCAAGTCCCCACAGATTGTTAATGGGTTTGCGATCACTACATCACCACATCAAAAGCACACTTCTGAAGTTTTGTCATTAACTTAAGGTTCCTTAATACTATATTACAGATTTGTATAATGCTGTATATACTGTACTATAAGTCAAGATTTTTGGCACAAAATTTGTGCTGAAACCTGAACTTGGTTTATAATTGGATCATACAGATTCTTTGATTCAGTGCAAGCAGTCTCCAGTCACCTTCTGTCCTCTGCTGGAGGGGGCTGTGCTTCAGCTCGGTCCACTAGTCACCGCTGAGCTGAAGAGGTAGGCAACTGAACTAAATTATATGCCACTAAACTATTTAACCCACAATATTCTGCACTTTGAGATCAACAGCAGTGTTGATGAGATCTGTGAACTCAATGATGATGACAATGTCTATGCTGATATCCTTACATCAGAAACAGCTGAAGGTATGTTGGACATACAGATGATGAGATGGAAGAATTCAGTTTTGAAGGATTTTAACTTTTGTGATCTTGCTTAATTACTTGTTAAGCTATGTTTTTTTGCATTCTATTTAAAGTTTTATAATTATTGTTGCTAGTTTACAGTTTTTCTTTAGCAATAAATATTGAAAAACATTTAACTTACCGATTCTTTAATTATTGTAATTGTTTTGGGTATATATTTTTGTTTTTGAAATTTACCAGTGGCAGCTGCATTTTCCACCTTAGCTTATACTTGAGTCACTAAGCTTTTCCAGTTTTTAGGGTAAAATTAAGGGGGTCGGCTTATACATGTGGTTGGTTTATACTAGTAATTAGGAAAAAAAGTAGCAGTTTTTCTAGTTCTTTGCAGAATCTCCAGAGTGTGAAAGATATAGGTCGATTATCTAGCCAAAGAACTATCATATGTTCAATTAAACCATCTATATTGTTGCTCTTGTAAGAGACAGGTACCTTGTGAACAAAAGGTGTGATGCAGCAAATACTGTCACATTGTGATTTTTTAAAATCAACTATTCTAGAATAATCCTAATATTTAACCAGTGGCTACCATCCATAGGCCATATCAGCACATTCCACCTAGAACAATTTCAATCTGAGTCAAATTTAAAACCAACATCTGAATATACTTCTTAGGTATGATGTTGTCCATTAAGGAAACCATAATGGACATACATTTTGAAATAGAAAAGCTTTTAAAGTACATTTAGAGAAATTTATCAGATGACATAATATTTTTATTATTTTTAAATGTATTGCTATGTAAATTGTCTCATAGTTAAAAGAAAACTATATTATTCGAATCACTTATGTATATGCTGATAATTTTATATTAAAATTAAATTTCATATTAAAAATGAAATATTAAAGATAAAATTTATTCCTATTTTAATTAAACAATTGAAGGCAATTTATAAATATTTTATCTATGAACTCTGTGATGAAAACTGATTTAGAAAATAAAATATGTATATTTATTTCAAAAATTATGCTGTATAGGAATGTTCTTATCCTGATCACTTTGTCAAAACACTTTGTACTAAGACTGGGCTATATTTTCGAAATACACGAGTTGTACATTTATGAATACAATGCTAACATTATCTGATTAATTACTGAATTTCTTTGTAAGTTGTCTTAGCTCTAACATTAGGAATTTTGCCAATATATAATGATTATGATTATTATTATTTTTTCAAGACTTATATTTTAGAAAATAATTAAAAGCTTGCTTACATATAACTACAGAACTTTTGCTCAAAGATTTCCAGATATTTCAGATTGATTGGGTAATAGAATAAACATTTAGTAGGTAAGAATTTTCCTTTTAGATAAAGCAACTGACCATTGTCTCTTTTATTAAAGAAAAATCTTCACTTTCTTCTATGTATTATCTTTCTACAAAAATCAAGCAATCTCAGAATTAGAAAGATTTTTGCTTTGAACTGTGTAGTAGTTTAAGTTAAGGAGACACAAGACTTCAATAATCATAATTCATAAACTGTCTTTTCATTAGTACTCTTGACCTAGAACACCACCTAAAGTTACTTCTGATTTTGTGTGTATGTTAAAAAATAAAATAATGATGTCATTTTGTCATGCCTCTTTACATTTTAGTATAAGGTGTGTAGTCTGTCAACTGCTTGCCTTCAGGAAGCATTTAGTAACATTAGTTGCTTAACACATCTGACTAACATTGTTAGTCCATGGCTACATATAGAATGATGGCTAGAAATGTATGTATATGCAATTATATATGTAGTATCTATTAGTTGAAAATGTTAATGTCTTCCAGATTGAGTGAATACAATTGGTAGGCAGTATGTAGGTTTTATAAGAGTACAAATCAGAAACTAATACTGCATTGCTCAATTGTTAATATTTGATTATATGGTTTTGTAAATAAAACTTAGCTATCTAGCAAACAATTGAAAAGGCTATTCTGATAAAATATTGATGCAGAAGTATAACAAGTAAAAAAGTAATTGCAGAGCATTTCTACAACCATAAGGGTCAGAGAGCAACAGGTAAGGCACTTTCCTTGAAAGCAACCTGTCTCATGAACATAAAGGTTTCCAAGCTCTGTGAAAAATGATTCCAGAGCAAGATCCATGAGTAATTCCTGCCTAGATCCAAGTGTGGGTCAAAATAAATCAAAATCAAAAAATATATATAAAGACAATTACTTGGTTGTGGGCGTAGTATGGTATCATTCTCTTCCTAAAACTAACATTTCCACTCTTGTAAATAATTTATGTTAATAACATATGATTAATATTTCTAGTTTACCAGTTACTATAAAGCATGTAGCTCATCTGTATGAAATTAGATTAAAATTAAAGTTTTAAAATGTTACAAGATACAACTATTTTGATAAAATATTGTTTTGTATGGAAATTTTATTGCATTTACTTTAATGTATTTACTTTATTCAAATTTATCCTTTAAAACAAATCTGGCTTGAAGGACTCTTGTGTGCTCACTGAGCATTGCATTGAGTTTTTAATGTTTTATTGTCCTGATTCATTATTCACTGTTTCTTTTATATTGAGAACAAACACTCTAGTAATGTCACTTCATACTCTTCTTGGAAAATAAGTAACTGTACTTTATAATATTCCAGAATTTTCAAACTCATATTATTCTTTATATATTTTGTTATCCCTGATTGACATTTCAGTTATTCTTTGGAAAGCCTGTTTGACTGTTATGTTTTAAGGAAAAAACTATAGTCAAACTGAATTGTTACAATGAGATCTTTAATTTCTGTTATATCTGTATATTTGTTTTAATTTTCAAGTTTTGAGAAAATTTGTTGAAAAGAGTCAAAGATATTCTAGAATATAGACTTGATATGGAGAAAACTGTGGCACTCTTAGAAAAACTGGTCAGCAAAATCATTACAGAAAATCAAAGTTTTCCTCATAGAACTAAAATAATTATGCAATCATGATAGTTTAAAATGTGTGATGACCTCCATAGTTGTTAACAATGTTTTCTTTTATTATTAGTTAAATCATTAAGAGCCAACAACCAGCTGCCTGTAGAGGCCTTGACTCAAGGAGTAGTCTGATTTATCAATCTTTTGTTGGCCTGACCTTAACTGATAATTTAGGCACCAGTTACCTCAGGCTCATATGTAGGTGGCTACCTAAATTGACCAGCTTCAAGCTGTTATTCCAATGTTAAAAGAACAATTGACTTAAGCAGGACTTAGCATAGCTCCTGATAAAAATCAGAAGTATTCAATTTAATATCTTGACCATTTAATGAATAGGAATTCTTTATATTGCAAAATGTACAGCTCAGAAATGATTTGAGTTACACTAAATTATTTTCAAGAGACAGAAATTTGTCTGGGTTATTTTGGGCATGCCAATTATAAATTAAGTGAATGACTTAAACATTTTAAAGATGATCCAGTTTGAACAGCCCTCTTTGTCTGACCACAGCTACTAAATTAGAATAAGAATGGGTGCAAGTTAGGATCATGGAGCCTATGATTAAAACTTGTGTTCCAGATGAGGAAATAAGTATCTCATTTTTCCATGTAAACATTCTCTCACAGGAGTTTTGAATCAATAAAGAAGAGTGGGATGAATATTTTGGACTCATATTCAACATAGAAATAGAAACTTACTTAGATAAAATAAGAAAATTTTAACCTATGAGTCCACCTACTTTACTGATCGTAGTAGTATTGGAAAGGCAGGGATCCACTATAAGAGCATGGCAGATAACATATTCGTCTCCCCAGAGAGTGGAATTAGAAGCAGTGACTCTGGGGGCAGAATGGTAGCACAGCAGGTAGGGCATTTGCCTTTTATATGGTGGACCCGGATTTGATCCCAGAATCTCATATGGTCCCCTGGGCCTGCCAGGAACGATTTCTGAGCACTGAGTTAGGAGTAACCACTGAGTGCTGCCAGTTTTGGACCAACACGCCCCCCCCAAAAAAAAAAGAAAGAAAAGAAAAGAAGAAACAGTAACTATGATATTATAGCATGTATTGAGTGAGTTAAATATTATTTCTGATAGCAATGCATAGTCATAGTAATGTAAGATATAAAAAAACCATTCATGTTTAAGAAATAGATGAAATTTTTGGATGAAATAGATGAAATTTTTATCCAGTTACAAAAGCACCCAATGAATCATCAAGCTAATGTATTCATTGTGCATCTACACGTTCTTTCTTCATTACCTGGAAAAATTTTCAAAGGGATTGCTGTAAGAGACTGATTATTAATTTGTAATGTTTAAAAGGCTCTAGAGTAGCATCAACTAACTCATAGTAATAGTAAAGATCTTGATCGTTGATTTGCAGTTCAGAAAATAGGAAGTAAGAAAAATTGTGACTTTTTGCCCAACTTGTGCTCTTAACTATTTATCCTAGATGGCTCCTTGGATTAATCCCCAAGTTGAAAGTATTAATGATAGATATCAGTCATGTCTTAATCTTTTGGCCAACATGATATTTAAGATTTTTATGGGCACAACCTTTATTCTAGAGAGCAAACAAAATATGTCACTGACTTTATATGTTCTTGTTTTGCAGTTATGGGTGTTTCTAAAAGTATAGAGGCAAAACAAAAAAGTATAGAGCAATGCTCCAGCATATATGTTTGATAAACTTAAAACATTTTTTCAACAATGGTCTATTAAACACTATTGGTATCCTTTATGAATCTATATAGAAAGATCAAAACATTTGCTAAAAGTTTGGTTATAAAAACAAAAAAGGGAAAGCAGGAATCTCCAATTCACAATTCAATAAAGTCTAAGTTTTTGTTCTTCAAGGACAAGAAAAAATGTTTGCAATAGAAAAATTGCATAGGCTGGTAATAAAGTCCAGTTTAAAGAACCTATTTGCTTGAAGGATAAAGGAAAAGGAGAATATAAAAGAAAGAAAGGATGAAAGTTTGGGAAGAGGGCCCGCTTGTAATTTTACAGGAAGAGATGCTTAGTGTAACCCTTCAAATCCAAGAAAATGATGGAAAAGACCCATCTCACATCATCACTCACCAGGGGATCAATGAAGAAATTTTCGCAAAGCCAGGAAAAGTATTGGTCAAAACTAATACCAATAAAACACCAACCACTATTTTCTAGCTGTAGTGTACATTTTGAAGGCGGCAGTATGCCTTTAGTGAGCTCAGGCAGGAAGTGAAATATACCACTTTGGGCATTCATTAATTAAACTGTTGGAATGCCCAATACATGGAACCTAGATTCCTAGAAAAATCATCTAAAAAATTGTACCTCAAATTATTTACATTTTTGGATTTACTATCAATAAAGTCAAAGAAGAGCATTATTTCAAATTTGCAGATTTGATTTGTCCACAAGGTGCATTCGCATTATAAAGGAAAAATTAACAGTAGTTATTACTTGGCTCTTTTGTCGTTTATTTTTTGTTTTGGGGGACATACCCAGCAGCACTCAGGGGTTACTCCTGGCACTACACTCAGAAATCACTCCTGGCAGGCATGGGGGACTGTATGGGATGCCAGGATTCGAACCACCATCTATCCTGGATCAGCTGCATGCAAGGCAGATGCCCTACCGCTGTGCTATCTCTCAGGCTCCACCTTGGCTTTTCTTTACATGACCTGGGTTGATTCACAAATAACTTCTGGCCAGATTTAAGGACTTGTGAATTTAAACCCCATTTGCAGGAATTGAGTGTGGTTTGTCTCACTAATAGAATGAAACCCTTGTAAAAATACTTTGTTAACTTGAAAGGAAAGGTGATAGTTGATAGAGAGATAAGAAATTTGGTCTGTACCTCTTGTAGGTTATTCACTTGCCTGAATTTGAACATATTAAAGCTACAAATTCCTTTATTTACTTAAAACCCAAGGAGCTATATAGATGCTAAACTTCCAAAAGCATAGTAGGATTCCTTTCTGAAGTGTATCTTAGAAAAAATCTGAGAAGTTTTATATCAGTGCTTTTTTTGGAAATCAAGAGAAAATCAGCATTAACTGCTGCTACTGCTCTTGCTGAAAATGACTTTAACTAGGGTGCTCAGGCTGTCTATTTTGTAGAGAATAGCAAAAAAAATGTTAGTTTATTATGACACAATCGACAATTTGATGCAAGATCATTACTCAGATAGTAGATTTGCAGCAAGCAATGATTCTTCTAAAAGATCAGGTAAAACCAAAGTTTGTCTAAAGTGTGACTGGAATTTTACCAAGTTGTTAGCTAATTAAAACAATACTTAATCAAGGAAATAGTTCTTACTACATACAGCTTTTGAAAAAAAAACATATCTGATACTTTCTTCATAAGTAAAAGTCTTCTCTAGTGACCGGTGCAGTGGCGAGGAGTGGTAAAGCATCTGCCTTGCCAGTGCTAACCTAAGACTGACTGCAATTTCATCCCGGGTGGGGGGGGGCACTTAATTCCCCAACTCAGGAGCAATTTCTGAGTGCATAGCTAGAAGTAATCCCTAAGAGTCACCTGGTGTGCCCCCACCAAAGAAAACGTCTTTTCTAATAGTGATTTAGTTAGAAGCATGATGGAAAGTATCACAGGCCTTCATCCATTAAAAACTTTTCATTTATGATAATTTTAATAGTTTTACTTTTTATCCTAATCATTCTATCTTTACTGTTATTTGTAGCCTGGACGAGCCACCACAGATTCCCCTGCAGACAAGACAAAGATGTCAAATACAGTGAAGTTACTCACCCAAGAAGACTATAGAAGAAAAGGGGATATGTTAGATAGGAAGACATCCAAAAAATAAGGAAGTTAGGTAAAGAGTTGATAGTCTAAGGGGAGGTGCAGATAAAGATCTGAGTGCTCTTAATGTAAATTTCCCAAATGCTAGGTGTTCCTCCTGGAGGAAGACAATTTTCAGATTGCACCTTAATTTTCCTGTTTCCTTACACATCCCTTTTGAAAATATAACCTTCCACCCTTAGGCTTAGTTAGCATTAGATAGGAATTTGTCTGTTTCTGCCCTTCTTCTCATGTTGATTATTCCTGAACAATAAATATCCTTCATGGAGTATGGTCAAATCTCTCAGTCCACAAAGCTGTGAACCCCGTTATCCCCATGCTTTTCACTATTGTCTCTCTTATTTTTTAATTCTCTGGGCACCCCTGCTCCAGGCCCATGTAACCAGGGCAGAACTTTGGCACTACTAAAACTAGTTGAGTAAATTAGTTGATTTATTCAATATTTTTAATGATCAAAACCAATATTTGTAATGTATATTCACTTGATATTAAAATATTTGAATAAAAATGTGATCTCAGTGTAATGGTAGCTGTTATGGAAAATTGCAAAAAAATTATTATCAGAAGTAGAAGAAAATTTCAGTTTTAGTTTACAAATAAACTAAGTAAGATTATCTATATTCTATTTCATTCTCTTCATATAACCTATGAGAAAATCAATTACTAGAACTATATGAGATATTCTACATATCAAATAGTTATATTCTGTTTGGCAAACATTTGTTATAGGTGTTCCATATTTTACTTTTATTTATAATGCTAAGCATCAATATATAGTAAACATATTCAGAATGTATTTAAAATGTTCTTTAAGAATCAAAACTTCATAAATATATTTATATAATTATAAATAAAAAGTCTTGTAGAGATTTCTTTTATTCCCTTAGTGGTTGTTACTTATAACAATTATTTTTATAATTTCTAGAAATTTACATGGAATAAATATTTCTTTTTTATTTTTTATTTTATTTATTTATTTTGTTTTTTAGGTCACACCTGGCAGTGCTCAGGGGTTACTCCTGGCTCCATGCTCAGAAATTGTTCCTGGCAGGCACGGGGGACCATATGAGGCACTGACCAATGACCTTTTGCATGAAAGGTAAACGCCTTACCTCCATGCTATTTCCTGGGTCCCAGAATAAATATTTCTTACATATATAATATTCAATTTTTCTAACCTTATTTTTAAAAAAACTTTTATGATACTTAAAATATATTATTTAGAATGAAAGAAGAATTTCTTACCTAATACTTCACTATATAACTTGTCCCAGGTTTTATCATCATATTGGTTAATCCAGAAGTCAGACAAAACAGAAAATGCAAAATTTGTTACCCTTTCCAGAAAGGTCATTTTGTCTGTTAGGCCAGTAAATGGAATAGGTAGATAGGAAGGGGGAATTGGAAGCATTCCACAATATTTCTCCACAGTATGACCCATTGAGAATCTTAGAGTGTATACAAGTGGTATTTCCAGCAACTCAGCTATCAGCTCTCCACAGGGCATCATTGGATCTGTAACTATTACATCATATTTAGTTTCTTGGAGTTTCTTCATGACTTCTTTATTGTACACCACAGTCTCACATATAAATTTTAAACTTTCAGTAACATAAAGGTTGAATTCTCGTAGCTTTATTGCAGACTTCCAGAATGGTAATTTTGGCAGGATATTAACAATTAGGTCTACAAATTCATCCATTAACTCTACACTATTTTGTTTGTTATTTTCCATAGGGATCACCTGGAATTTGACTGTGGAAGAATTCTTGTAGTCAATTAAAAAAGTAGTTGAAGGAACAAGTACAGTCATCTCATGGCCTCTCTCTTCAAGTTTTTCAAGAATTGTCTTCATGTTAAGCCAATGGCTCATTTCAGTTGGCCATACCAGGACCTTCCCACAGAAGCCATAGTACAGCAAAACTTCAGCAGCAAAATTGCTAGAACCCATCTTTCAAACATCATGATAGCAGTTACTGCACAAACTAATCTGCAGTTGTTGTCCACTTGCATAGCACCGAAGTAAAACGCAATTTAAATCAATATAAAGTTAAAAATTAACTGCTATGTTTGCTTAATTGTGACTGCTCCCATACCTGTAGTATAGAAAGGGCATAGTATTTTGTGAACGAGATTTTATATATTTATTATTTTAAAGTGAATGATAATAAAATAAGGACACAGCTCCCACCTGCTATGCCTTCTAAGAAGAAAACAACAGCTATTGCTGGAACAATCATGGTGATTCTGTACTCATGGAGAGAGCAAAAGTGTTAACTGGAAATAACATCCCTATATATGTATTCTGAAAAGCATCTGACTGCTTACTTGTTCTTTCCCATGCTCTGGACAAAATTTTCTCTGACTTATCTTAAGTATTTATGGTATATTTCTTCTTTCCAACAAAAAACGAAATAGTCTAACAACAGCATCTGGGAATACACTATTGCTAAAATTGCTTGTTTGAGATAAAACATTTTTCTAGTAGTTAGGAACAAATTATGCTAGAATATACTTAAATCTGATTTGAAAGTCTGAGTAGGCTATTTTTTTTTATAAAAATAAACTGAACCTAAGCATAGTATATGGATCTTTCCAAAGTAGTCTAATTTTGATTAATATTCAGGATGTAAAGCTATATGTAAAACACATTATAAAGAAAATATGATTCCCATGTATTTATACAACATATCAGTTACCTAATATTTATTATTATTGATTGATTGACTGATTGGTATTTGAGGGACTCCAGCAGTACTTAGCGTTACTTTGCACTCTGCACTCAAAAATCGTCACTGAAAAACTGGGGAACTATATGGGATGCCTGGAATTGGACAGGGTCCCTGCCAGGTCGGCCATATGCAAGATCCAAGGCAAACACCCTACCACTGCGCTACCTCTCTGGCCCCTTTTTTTATTTGAAATTTATTTATTGATTGATTGGTGCTCAGGGTTACTCCTGGCTCTGTGTTCAGAAAACGCTCTTGGCAGGCACGGAGTACCACATGGAATGCCGGGATTTGAACCACTGTCCATCCTGGATCCCCTGCTTGCAAGGTAAATGCCTTATTGCTGTGCTATCTCTTCGGCCCTGAATGATTGATTTTTAAACTAATATTTATTTTACATTGCAAATAAGATGGGTGTTAGGTGATGCAAATTAAGGGAAGAAGGCCAATTCCATAAAACAGGTTAATTAGGGAGGAAATAAGTAATATAAATGCAGCTAGCTTTAGTACTGATGGATGTGATTTAACCTTGGTGGAAGGATCTGATCTATTGCAACAAAGGACTCATGACCCCACAGGTCAGAGGCTACACTAATAGACTTGGCTTCTGAACAGGAGGCCAGAAAAAATATTTAAAAAAGGATAGAGGAGGAATTGAACTACCTGAAAAGTCAATTCACAGCCATCCCCCAAAGGTAAGATAAAATGCCTAGAGATATGATTTCCAGAACATGTGGTTATTGAGAGCAGCAAGATAATTTTCCACCCCCTTAAAGCTCCCTAGAGACCTTTCTATAGTGGGAAAAACTGATAGTGATGTAGGGAATGCTAATTTCAGATTAGGAAAGGAACCACTGTATTAAAGCATAGAACCCCACATCAAGTTGTGGTTGAATATTGTAATCTTGAAGATTGAATCAAGAACAGCTTTTCATATAATTTCTCTGAAAATGACTTCAGAGGATTCCAGTGGAAATTCAGTGAAAATTCTTAGGATTCCTAATGAACTCAAAGAAACAACGGACTGGACTGTCAAGAAAACACAAAAATTTTAATAACATAAAATAGAAATTAAAGAACCGAAGTCCTTGATAGGTGAAACAAAATACTTACTGGGAAGTCTCAGCAGAAGAATAGCTGCTGATGACCAAATTAGTGAGATCAAAGTGAAGTACAAAAAAAAAAAAAATACCCGGAAAATAACAGATGATCGGAAAAAGTCTCGAAGTACATAAATGATTGTGACACGAGGTCTATGGAATAATATCAAGAGAAATACTGTTGCAGTGTTTCACTTTCTTTTTCCCCTTTGTCTCTCAAACTGAGGATGAGAGCCTCTAGGAGGACTCGGTCCATTGTTGGTGTATTTGATTTTACCCCATTTTATTACTTTTATCTTCCTCAAACAAAACCACATAACTTGAACTATCTAGTCCCGCCTCCCTATAAGAGGGGGAAATAATGGAGGTATCAAGACCAAACAGTTGTAAGGTCACTAAGTAGTAAGCTAGACACAGAGGGGACCACTCATTCTAACAGCCCCGGG
>PVKC010004377.1:0-35835 GCA_004027635.1 Crocidura indochinensis | reverse complement strand
CAGCTGCTTGACTAATGTGTGCTAGAAGGTTGGACACCTTACCCGGATAGCAGTGAACCCCTGGGGGCGAATGGTGCCACAGTCGGGGGTGATGGTAAATTCTTTTGGCTTCATTGAGGGTATTGCTTTCTTGTCCAAAGCTGGTCTTGTTTGGCCTAGGCTATTCTCACAACTAGACAGGCTTTTATGGCCAGCACCATCCCCAGGAATGCGTAGTTTGAATGTCATGGAGACCAAAGAGGTATTATTGAGGGAACATATCAAAGTACGAGGAAACCCTGAAAAACAAAACATGAAGTGAGAACCCAAGCCCTTACACATGACTCCCAGTGAAGTCCAGTCCTCTTCTCTGAACAATGTCTGCACTCATTACCACATGCCTGACTCCACTTCTCCCCAACACATCGCCCTCCCTCCACCCACTCATTCGCTCAATGAATACTTATTCAGCATTTCCACAAAGCAACAATCAATCTGAGCCACCAGCCATAGTCCAGGCCCCTCTCCAGAACAGAAGTGTATTTTGCATCTGTTTCTTGCAAACTATTTTCACCCAAGCCTTGTGCAAACTATTTGCCAGTGTGGAAAGAAGTGTGTGTATTTGTGTATGTTGGTGTATGTTTTTTCTGTGTGTGTGCTGTGTGTAGGGTTGTCTGCAGTGTGACCCAGCACCTGCTGGCATATTATTATATTATCTAACTCATCCTGTGTGATGCTCATGCCCCAGACTAATGACACAAGATCAGATCCTGGCCTCTTTACCAGCTTTTCAGCCAGTCAGGGGCCATTACATCAACAAGAAATAGGACTGTATTAGATAAAGCAGCGTTTTCATGTTATATCTTCATGGAGGTCACCCTCTTTCCCAAAACAAGTGACTATTGCTACCTGATGAACAATAAACTAAGCATTGATTTTGGATCTGCCAAGATGGCCAAAATGTCTGCTGCCACTTTCAGAACACAAATGATCAACAAGAACACGTATGCCCTTTCCATAACTGTGCACAGGAACTTCCTTCTCTTCAGACCTACTGCTGTAGCATGTTGGTCTTATGGAGCAGCCAGTGCAGGTGTAAGTGCCCCACTTTATGACTGATTCTTTGTGCAAATGCAAGGACTGTGGGAGGAGTCAGGAATGTGCCTCTGATGTTAGCTCAGACCTGGCAATCCACTGGAAAGCTATTGTGATACAAGAGGGGAGGTTGCCACAAGGGGAGGGAGGTCTAGTTAGGACAGAGAAGGAACTGCTATAATAATGAGAGTTGGAAACAATCACTGTGGACAAGAACTGGGTGCTAAAAGGAGGAAAAATAATATGCATGATACCCCTTCAGTAACAATATTGCAAACCATAGTGTTTAGAAGGAAAACAGGAAAGAGAGAGGGAGGAACTGAGGGCTGGGGAGAGAAGGAGGGAGAGAGAAAAAGAGAATTTGGAGACATAGTAGTGAGGAAATGTGCACTGGAGAAGGGTGTTGGAAGGCTATGACTGAAACTTAATCATGAACAACTTTGTGACTACAGTATATATCTCACCATGATTTAATTAAATAAAAAACTTTATTATTTTTTTTTTGTTTTGGGGCCACACCCAGTGATACTCAGGGGGTTACTCCTGGCTATGTGCTCAGAAATTGCTCCTGGCTTGGGCGACCATATGGAACGCTGGGGGATTGAACCACAGTCCTAGGCTAGCGCGGGCAAGGCAGACATCTTACTGCTTGCGCCACTGCTCCGGCCCCAAATTAAAACTTCCTAAGTAAAATAATTCCTTGTACTGTAACTTCCTATAAGACTCCAGTTACTTGTCAAAGAGTCCTAAAGAAATAAGATATGAATGCTATTCCTATGTTTATGGTAGTACCAAATCCTAAAACACTATTTTTAGGTGCCACACCAGTGATGTTCAGGACTATTTCTGTGTCTGTTCTTTAGAAGTGACTCCTGGTGGTGCTCAGCAGCTGGGGATCAAACTAAGGTCAGTTTGCAAGGCAAGTGCCTTAACCTTTCTTTGTCCAACCCCCTAATTCTATTCTGTCTATATACAGAATACCTAATACTATTATTATCTAAAGTTGCATCAAATGCATGTATTTTATAGCACAATCCTCCATTTCCCTTTGGCATCTGGTATATAAATTCAAGATTTTTATGCCTAGTCTTGGAATAATTAAAACATACTTGACTAAAAATGTTTCAAAGATTCACAGAGGTATATTCATACTTCTCCCAAGACTTCATGATTTTGAATACAGTGTTCTCAGGTAATTTCATTCTCACTCAAAAAGTATATTTTCACCCGACCAGAGACCACCCACGAAGATTTCTTTTTTTCTTTTTCTTTCTTTTTTGGTCACACCCAGCAGTACTCAGGAGTTACTCCTGGATATCTGCTCAGAAATAGCTCCTGGCAGGCACGGAGGACTATATGGGACACCAGAATTCGAACCAACCACCTTAGGTCCTGGATCGGCTGCTTGCAAGGCAAACATCACTGTGCTATCTCTCCAGGCCCCCATGAAGATTTCTTAAAGGTAAAACTAATGACCAGAAGGCTGCAAACCTGTTTTTTCCATCCTGACAAAAGGTAGTGTGCTATCAGCGTATGCTCTCTTTAAAAAAAAAAAAACAGATTGTAGTTCCAGAGGAAATGAGTCGCTTTAGCAATTCAAAATATCAAAAATCAAACAACAGTCAATCAACTTCATGGGACTCCTAGGATACCATAGACAATGGGCTCTTAACTTTTCTAGTACTATTAAAAATCTTCACAAAGCAAAAGAAAATATGTTGGCAGATCAATGTGCAAAAACAGATGGCACTGTTGTAGTTCACAGAAATAATTCAGAATATGGGGGGAGAAAAACACACATGCAATCCATTTGGGACAATAAAAACTAGCCTCAGACATAGGAAACAAATATTGTCTAAAGCTGAGGTCTGTCTACCTTAACAGTTTGTCTGCCTGGCACCAACCATGCATGTGAGCACAACTGGTTGTTGACAAAGACTGTGGAGATCAGTTCTCTTTGTGTAATATTATGTAATATTCAAGAGAACTCACAAGGGCTGGAGACAAGGTTTTCCCCTGAAAACTCTGCACTGGGATGCAGAAATTTGTAATTGTCTGTCAATCCATTTCATTTGTATCCCAACGTCAAAAGGCAGTTGCCTCCCCCAAAAACGTGGCTAAGAAATTGAGTCCCAGCATTTCCATCTGAGCTCTACCACTGATCACTCACAGTGACAAATCCTGCACTGTGCTAACCACTGGATAACCAATGTCATTGAGCATCATCCTTGGGAAATGCCAATCACAGAGACAGTATTGATCTCAACTGGGTCAGGTTCAATCTTCTGGGTGCTTTTCAGTGAAGAGCCTCCCTTTTAATCATGCTGGTCATTGTATCCGGTGAGTGCCCTGCATGAAAGAGTCCTAGGTTTCATCCTCAGCACTGAAGGGTCCCCTGAGCACAACTGACAATTACTCCCAACCACTGTAGTAGAAACTACTTCATATCTGAGAAGAGGGAACATTGCTTTGTCCTTGGTTATTGTGCTAAACTGGGATGATGCTACCAAATTTTAGTGACTTGATATACTCCTGCATCCTACAACAACTTTTGAAAACTCCACACGTAGTGTATGTCAACTGGAAATTGGAAAAGATTCCTTTATTTCATGGCTTACTCCTGGAAAATTAACTTCTCTCTTAGATCTGAGATTACCTCACCTCAATAGGTCCCTAATTCCTGAGCCAATATCAAACTCATTTTCTTTTTAGTAGAGGTCACACATGGTGCTACTCAGGGGTTTTCCATGGGTCTGTGATCAGGGGCAGGTCATGACCTGGAGGTGCTCAAGGAACCAAATGTGATTCCAGGATTAGAATCACTATTATGGGTGCAGCTTCATGCTAGGCAAGTGCATGAACCTCTGGCCCACCTCTCTGTTCCCCTATAACAAGCTTCTCTCTGTCTCATCAAAATCCAACTTGCATATGTGGGGCAATAATTAGCAAATTTCAATCAACAACTCTACCTGGGACCATGTTTCTCTGTGCTGGGTCAATCTATCTGGAAAGAAAATGAGACGATTGGAATTATGAGGACCCCCATTCAGACTGTGTATAACAATGTGAAAAACTATCACAAAACAATTAGAACAATTTTGAAAGTGTTACCAAACTGTCCCTAACTTGGGCTATCACAGTGCAAAGAATCCACAGACATGGTGGCCTCAATTCACAGGCCCAATTGACTTTCAAAAACAAACAGCTTCTTGATTTCCAGTTGGTAGGTTGCAGTACATTATTGCCAATACAGCCTCCCACTCTGCAGAGAAGGTGAAGGCATCTGCAGACAAGCCAAAATAAAAGGCAGGTTGGGTTTGTAAGACAGACTCAGGATTGTTTCCCTAGCTTGGGAATTTTAGATGCTGCCGGGTCTCTATTGCCTAATCTGAATGTGGACCATGCCTGTGTTCTGTGGAGGGTGTGGGGGTGAGGTGTTCCCCTCAATCCTCCCCCTTTTAATAGTTAGTGCACCAGCCCTGGTTCCCCTGAGAGTGTGCTGCTCCCACTTGGCCATCAGACCTCGATAATGGTTATTTTCCCTTAAACAGGGTCTGCCTGCCTATCACTCAAACAGCCCTAATGAGGTTAGTTGTAAACATTTCCCCAGACATTTTTAGATGTTGTCTAAACTATAGTCATTCTGTAATTACAAGTCATGCAATTTTATTTATATAGATTTTTCTAAAGTGTATTCCTTACCCAATGTATTATATTGGGGGCACTGTATAAATAGCCGAGTTCTAAATAAAACTGTTGATAGCCAAGTATTAAAGCAACTAATATAGGCATTATGAATCAGCTTTTCTTTTTTTTTTATTGAATCAGCTTTTTTTTTTTTTTTTTTTGGTTTTTGGGCCACAGTCGGTGATGCTCAGGGGTTACTCCTGGCTATTCGCTCAGAAGTCGCTCCTGGCAGGCACTGGGGACCATATGGGGAACCGGGGGATAGAACCACGATCCGTCCTAGGTTAGCGCAGGCACCTTACCTCCAGCGCCACCGCCCAGCCCCCTGAATCAGCTTTTCTAAGGTTATATTTCCCCAACTACATGGGCCAACTTGAGATGAAAAACAAACAAACAAAAAAAAACCCTAAAAGTCAAAAAGAAAGGATTACGAAATACAAATTAGGACTATAATTCCACAACCTTTAAAAAATATATCCTTCCTAAAATGAACCATAGTGCCTAATTTAAAATAAAATCAGTTAATTAAAGGATTTAAATTAGATTCCTATTTAATAAGAAATATTAACTAACATTTTGGGGTGGGACTGAACTTTGAGGAACACACATGTTTTTGCTACAATTGTACTTTTTTAATTGTTTTGTTTGGTGGGCATACCTGGTGGTGTTCAGGGCTTATTTCGGGCTCTATACTCCTGGTGGGATTCCAGGGAATATATAGGGTAACTGGAGATTGAATCAGGGTTAGCCTTGTGCAAAGCAAGCAGCTTATTTGCTGTACAACATCTCTGACCCCAGAGCTATGCTTCTTTCTAACTACCCCAAACCAATTCTCACCTCTTTGGGGCAACACATCTTGCCTAACAGTGCATAAGTTAGTGAAGTAACAGTTCTGCCATGGCCATGTAGGAACTCTTGAACTGTTTCAGGGCTCAGTTCTTCCACCCGGAAAACAAAATGTTACGCTTCGCCCCTCCCCAAGGATTGCCAGAAGTATGAATCACTCAGCAGTGATTGGGAGATAAGAATCAAAACTTGGAAGCTTTTTCTGTGATTGTCATTTTCATGTGCCTCCAGGAGTTGCCCAGATGAGACAAAGTGACTCAGGGAAGTGACTGACTGAGAATATCACACAACTGTGGAGAAGAATCTCCCACTGGGAGTGATCAAATATGGGGCTCACACCCACGAGGGCGTCTCTGTGACAGAAACAAGCAGGCAGTTGGCAAATCTGAGAGCGGATGTCCCAATGAGGAGAAGGGAGAGTTTCTGTTGCTGTGAGGCCAGCATTGCTGGACAGCACAGCAGGGGGCCCAGAGCAGTTTTATGCATCACAAGCCAAGAAGAAAACATCCTCAAAATGTTATAGGTCTAGAGGAAGGAGGCAGGAAGGCCCTCCAGGCCGTGGTCCATAAACGCAGGGAGTGGGTGTTGGTCAATCTTCTTTCTCTCCTATAAGCAGGAAAGAAATCGGATCCAAGTTTTGAATTAGAATGGAAAAATACTTACCAAAAGAAATGTCGCCAAAGTGCAGAGCAGGAACATTGAAATGGAAGGTAGGTCCAATGACACAGCCTCTGGAAGCAGAAATTCAAGTTGAGGGGCATGGAGTGAAAATCCAGACACTTCAAGGTAATCCCCAGGAACTAGGAAGTGGGTAAGTGCTGGGAAAATCCTAATTCAGTATTAAATCAAAGACAGAAGTTAGGATCTAGAAAGATGATGAGAGATTATGGCCTATCACCATGGTTCTTAAAACTTTTTCAAGACCCAGACCATGGGTTTTAGCAAACAAAGATGTGGTTAACTCATCACCACAGTCTTCCAATAAATGTAGCACGGTAAACATGCCTCTAAACTGATGGTTCAAAACATCAATGCTGATGATACATGTATAATGAAGGGAAAGAAATGAAAGTCATAAGTATTATCAAATAACTGGCACAAAAGATTGGCAGGATACCAGTATTCCCTGTCCTTTATTTTCACAATAAATAATATTTTCGTTCAGCTCTTAGCTCATTTAGTTCTTTTTTTTTTTTTTTTTTTTTTGGTTTTTTGGGTCACACCCGGCAGTGCTCAGGGGTTACTCCTGGCTCCATGCTCAGAAATTGTTCCTGGCAGGCACAGGGGACCATATGGGGCACCGGGATTTGAACCGATGACCTTTTGCATGAAAGGCAAACACCTTACCTCCATGCTATCTCCCGGGCCCCTAGCTCATTCAGTTCTTAGTGATCTTAGTCAATTACTTTACTCTCTAAGGCGTTGGTTTCTTTTTTTATTCCTGAGTAAAAGGAATGACTAGGTTAGGGAATGTCTATTCTTTCAGAAAGGGGAGCTAAACATGTCAGTGCTCAGAACTTACTCCTGGCCCCGTGCTTAGGGATCATGCCTCACTAAGCTCAGGGAAACCTATGGGGTGTTGGAGATTGAACCCAGGTTGTCTGTGTGTAAGGCAAGGACACTACCCACTCTATTCTCATGCTGACCCCACAGGTATGTCTATTCTAAATGCTGGTCTATTTCTTTTTCAACACAAGGCATCATGATGGTGGGATAAACCACTAACCTCAAATGTACAATAGATTATATAGTTCAAATGGACACACCATGTTTGGTAAACAGCAAAGAGTCTCTAAAGATATATCTTGCTAGTCAATCATCAGGATCCATGACTAAGTAGGGTTATACAGCAATGGGAATTAAGTAGCAAGAGCAATTAAGGCTGTTAATTAACCTATCTTAAAATAGGGAGAGTCCTCAATAATTTAGGTGGGCTTAAAGCAATCATAAGGGTCTTTAAAGAAAGAGAAAGGAGGCAGCAAAGGAGATACAGGAGTTAGAATAGGAGATTAGAAGATTTACTGGATATAGCTGGTTTGGAAGTCAGAGACAGTGGGGAAAGGTGGGTGATTTCAAGAAACTTAACAAAGGCAAGAAAATGTAATTTTCACCAGAGCTTCCAGAAAGAAACATAACCCTGATACCACCTTGATATTATTTAGTTAGATCTGTGTTGGTCTTTGAATCTATAGAATTATAAAATAACACATTTGCATTATTTTAAGCTGCATATTTTGGTAAGTCGTTATGATAGCAAGAGAAAACAAAGGTCTTTATTAGTGTTTGGTTTTCTCTATGAATTGTTTCAAATCTCTATACTAAATTTAGGAAAAAAAACAGAAATATTTTTCCACCTCTCTATATACCAAAGCTTTTACAAAAATCATGGACAACACAAAGATAAAAAAACAAGCTCATCATGAATCTTCTCATTCCAAGCTCCAAATGCTAGTGAGATGGGTATGTCATACCCTCTGAATGTCTTGGTGCTTGGAGAGATTTCTGGCCACTACAGATCTGACATGACTGGCACCTTTGAAGGAGTCATGAGAGCAAAGAATCAATGAAGCAAATTTCAATTCTATTGCAATTTAAAGAAATTGATGCTATAAGGTAAATCTTCATTTTCTTCAATGAAGATTGTGGACACAAAGTGACCACAATCTTCATACACATACACACACACATATATACATGCATATATATTAATAGGAGGTCATTGACTATCCTTTGTAAGATCTGGTATAGATGCAACTAATGACTTCAGCTATTGTCTGAAAATGAGTTTGTTACTCCCTCAAATCTCAGTGATAACCTTGTAGGGTAAAAAATTCTCGATTGGAGGTTCTTTTAATTCTCTTCCTGCTTGTAGCTGAGTCTGAGATTTTTTTTACTCTCCTCATAACTGAGGCTTTGCTATTCTCTTGCTGCTTTAAGGAGTCCTCTGTCTTTGTTTGGTTCTTGTCTCCCACCTTTTGTGGACCACACTCAACAGGGGCAATTCCCAGCACTGAGATTATAATGGGTTAGCCTCATTATGCAAAAAATATGTTCAGCCTATATAGCTCTTATCTGTTCAGCCAGGATCTTACCATTTTTTCTGTCAATGTGTCTTGGTATTGTTCTCATTGATTTTGTTTCCTTGGGCCTCCTGTATCAGTGTCAGCCTCCAGGAGCTCCACAGATGGGAGAAGTTCATAGCTATTATTTATTCCATGAGTAACTTCTTCAAGTTTCTTTCCTCCCCTTCTGGAATTCTTATGGTGCAGAGGTTGGTTCTTCTTGCATATATGGTCAAATAAATGTCTTAGGCCAACACTATTTTAAGTCATTTTTTTTCTATTTGTTTCTTCCTTAATGATGTTGTGTATCTTGTCTTTGAGTTCATGGATTCAATTTTCATTTCTTCCATTCTCCTGCCGAGTCCTGCTAATGTATTAGCTCTTTCATTTATGTTTGAATGAATTCTTTCATGTTTCCATTAATCTTTCTTTACTTTTTTTCTTCAATCTCTTTCAGTAATAATTTAGTTCAGAGAATTCTGTGAAACATACTGAATTTTATAATAAAAAAAACCACCACAACAAAAAACAAACAAACAAACCAAAATGTCAGTGCTCAGCACTCCAGCAAGAAACCTGTTGGATGGTGCTGGATCATGGAAGCTCAGGAACTGAACCTATGAAGGTGGGGTGTAGTTAATCAGGCCTTATTATTGGCTTGGATGGTGAATGGAGGCCTATGTCTTTAGACTCTGGACCATGTGACTACACAACCCCCATTAACCGTCAGGTCTGGAGGTTCATGAGGGCAGCAGGTAGAAACCTCACTCACATGCAGGCTTCAGGAAATAATAGCTTTATTCATCCTAGCCACCACATGTGTGGCCTATATCATAACCATTTAAGCATTCAGCTATTCTTAGCTAGCCCTGCATCTTAACTTCTCTCAGTCATCTTTCCTCTGAGCTTCAAACTGGCAAAGATCCAACCGGGCAAGAGCCAAAGACAAAAAGAGCTCCTCTCCTCTGGGTCAGAGCCCTTAAGTACCTTTCCAAGACCCCTCCCAGGAAATGGGCAGGGTCTGCAGGTAAAGTTACAGGTCATCTCCGGTTCCCAAGACCCCGCCCAGAAATGGGCGGGTCTCAGTTACCTGTATTCCAGGGTGAAGCTACAGTGGGGTTCAGACTGCCACCTTGGCCTTGGCTCACCTTGGGAATGGTTTTCCAAGCTCAGGCTTAATACGACTTGAGCCTGTTTTTACTTAACAAGTGCTAGTGTAAAGTGGGTGTTCTGTAAAATCCTCTGTGTAGGGTACCACTTCACCTTAGACTGGGTTCTGGGTTCAAGCATCTCTTTCAGTCTCTGCTTTTCTCCTCTTTCCAGCCCAGGGGATGTACTCCTTCAAGCTCCTCTGAACTGGTCTGCAATTCTGTGATTTGCAGAGAGATTATCCCTGAGGTGATATTTCGCTTTCTCCAGAAAACCTTCTTAGCAAGGCCCTTGGTAGGATATTGTACACAGTTCAATCTTTATGTTTTCTTGATTTGGATCCCTCAGAAGCACCCAGAGAATTATTCTTTTTCAGGGCATCTTGGACCCCCCTGCCTTCTTCCAAATTTCAATTCTAAAAGAGATTTTTTAGGTTCATTTTATCTCACACTAATGATCTGAGTAGTTGTAAAAGGAGTGGCTAAGCCTCAGCGAGGTATTTGGTATTAGGATCTAGTTGAGACTGAAGTCAAACAAGTCTACAGGTGAGATACTAGACTTGTGAAAGAAGTTTGAAGGGGTAGAATTACAAAGAGATCAAAAAGGTCTGAAATGCACAGAAGGTGCAAAGTATGAAAGAAGCTTACAAAATTGCACAAAGAAGTCATTTAATCAGTGTGGAAGTTGAAAGAAGTGGAGTGAAATCACATTTGTTCAAAGGCACAGATAACTAAAGGAGTTATGACTGAACACCATCTGGACTTGGACATGGCCACATTAATGTTAATGGGACTGTGAATATTAGGACAGTCTCTGCCAAGATTGGTTCCTTCATCAGTGCCATGGTCTATTAAAATTATTATTTTAAAGACTAAGAAATAGAATGATTGGATTGTTATGGTATGTTAAATGAAACAAGTTGGATGCCAAATACCTAGTCTTTGGCTAAAATTTTTATAATAATATTATATATGCAAATTGGGCAAACAAAAATGCTCATGGAAAATGTTTTCCAAAAATCATATCATTTTTTGGGGGGGCCAGGCGGTGGCGCTAAGGTGCCTGCGCTAACCTAGGACGGACCACAGTTCCCCATATGGTCCCCCGTGCCTGCCAGGAGTGACTTCTGAGCGAATAGCCAGGAGTAACCCCTGAGCATCACTGGGTGTGGCCCAAAAACCAAAAAAAAAATCATATTTTTTAGGCTTATCTAATACTTAAAATTCCATGTCTAGTAGTTGGAAGAGTAGATATAATAAAAAATATAACAATTGTTCTGATTTTTCTTGTCCATTTGTGTGACTTGTTTTGGGCTATAGAGAGCAGTGCTCAATCAAGGTTTACTCTTGGCTCTGTGCTCAGGGAACCATCTGGGATACCAGCAATCAAACCTGGGTCAGCTGCATGCAAGGCAAGTGCCCTATCCACTCAGCTCCTGTTCTGAGTTTTCAAGGCAGATAAACCAAAATTATGTAGCTTTGAGAACAGAGTGCCTGAAAATAAATTTAAAAATCCAGATACCACAAGATACATTATACAGAGATTTCTTAGGTCACAAGCCTCCAGGAGCTGTGCCCATTGAAGTCCTAAGTCAAGTCAGCGGTGTGCACAGTCACATGTATCTCCTTTTATCTTTTTCTCTGGCATCAGCGATTTTTCCAAGCTTTAAAAATTATTGTTTGTGATTTGCAATTCCAGAACGCTTTTAGATAACAAAACACTACTGTAGCAGTAGTGAAAACAAAGTAAGGAGGGAAGTTTGGAAACACATTATTTTTTGGCAGCATGAGGTTGATGTATCAGAAGCACTCTTCCTATATATAGTCAGGCTTTCCTTTCCTTGGAGAGAAACCAGAAATAAACCAGAAAATTCAAAGGACAAAAATGGATCTAGAAATATCCAGAAGATAGAATGAGAAACAACTTCGATGAAGCATCTGGAGGATGAACTAGCTCAAGCTCAATGAAGTAGGTTCTTTGGATCCACCTAAATCCTATTGTTCATAATAAAAAAACTCAGAATATATGAAATCATTAGACATTCCAAGTGTCATGTAGTATTGCTTTAGGTCATTAGGAGCAAAGTTGAGATTCAGAAATTTACTTAGGACATGACAGAACTAATATTCAATATGAAAGGCTCTGTATTTAAAAAAAATCATAACTGCTTTAAGTGAGTTTTAACTCACCTGGCATCGATTCGCTTATTTTTGCATATTTACAGACATGTACAAACATGGTAATTAAAAAAAATATTCCATTATCTGGAAAGGAAACACCAAACCTTTAATTCTCATTCTCAGTTCCCATGCCTCAGCCCTGTAAATCCCTGGCAGTGCTCCAGTCTATGTGCATTTGATTTTTATGTAGTCAGTTGTAGATTGGAGACAGTTCGTGTAAGTGGAATCATGTAATATATGATATTTTGTGACTTGCATTTTTTTCACTTGTCATAATTTTTAAAGGGTCATTCACTGTGCCATGTTTTGGCACTTTATTCTTTAAAGAATTTTTAACAATGGTCTCAATAGCATTTTTGTTCATTCACTCATCAGGTCACAGACATTTGGATAAGTTTAATATAAACTTTCACGCACAAGTTTTCATTTGAACATACATTTTCATTTATCTAAGAAAGGGCGTTCTGGGTAATGTGGCAAGTTGGTGCTGACTGTTTGAACTATAGTTTTCCATTAAATTCCTTAGGATATTTATATACAAGATCACATGATAACTGGCAGAGAGAGAGGGAAAGTTTTACTTCTTCATCTCCAATCTGGATGTATAATTAAATATCGCTGAGCTGTCTTGGCTAGAACCTCAAGTACAAAGTATTTGTTTAAGGTTGAATTCATGTGCTAGGACTGTCATAATAAAGTACCACAAGTGAAACAGCATAAATGACAGATAACTATTTCCTCCCAGACCCAGAGGCTGGAAGATTAAGGTCTAAACACTATTGGCTTCTTCTGAGGGATCCCCCTCTTGACTTGTAGATGTCTATATAATCTCTAGCTTCACCTGGCGTTTTCTTATGTGTGTGTCTAACCTTGTGTTCTTATAGGGACACTTGTTAAGGGATCACCCATATCACCTCCTTTTATCCCAATTCTCAAAAATCTCTAAGTATGATCACATGCTGCACCCCATAATAGGATTTCTTAGATGGAAAACTGAGGAAAAATATTAACCATGTTTGAGCTGTCTTTGAGTCTGTTGAGTTATTTTTATAAGTTTTATGAGATTCCTAGTTACATGTGTCTATTCCTTACATTATCCTTATACTCCACGGGAGATCTTATTGATATAGGTGGTGGCGGTGGTGGTGTTGCTAAAGGCAACTCTAACAAGAGAGACTTCCATGGTAATTGATCTGTTGCTGTGGGAATCTAAATAGAATGAGTGCAACATATTCTGAAGACATGTCTCTGAGCATTAGAAACCAGAGTTACAGTTTTGCCAATAGGTTGGCCACACAGAACTTCTTTTGAAAATCTGCAGACAAATGTTGCTATTAATGACATTCAATTATTACAAGCAGCTGGAGAAGTCATCAAACGACTTCGAGCACAAAGGGTGCAAGTCGCTAGCCTTGGTGGACTGACACTATAAGTAAATTCTTTTACAATACCTAGAGCTACTGTAGATGGGAAAATTTAAAAAACACTTTGTATAATAAAAATGAGAAATGAAGGTATAGAGAACTGGGATAATAGTGACTAAATCAAAGTTTAGTAGGAATAGTTTCCTTTAACTAGTGTGTAATAATTTATTTTCCACCAAACATCTTTATTTTTGTTTTTTGGGTCACACTTGGTGGTGCTCAGGGTTTACTCCTGGCTCTGCACTCAGAATCGCTCCTGGCAGGCTCGGGGACCATATGGGATGCTGGGATTTGAATCACTGTCCATCCTGGGTTGACTGTGTGCAAGGCAAAGGCCCTCCCGGCTGTGCTATATCTCTGGTCCCTCCCTTCTCTCTTAAAAGAGAATTATTAGAAACTAATTGAATGTATAAGTCCTTATTATATCATATTAGGACTTGGAGAAAGATTAGATTCTCAAATAGCATTTGTAGCTATGTTATAATGACAAGTCACACATCTTCAGTATGGAAACACTGGTAGAAATTGGTAACACCCTCATTGTGTTGATGTGTCTCTGGCAATGACAAGTAGTGGATGGATGTCTCAGATAGAGTTTTGAAGTCAAAGGAAGCAGAGTGCCAAAGCATCTCTGAATTTCCATGCTCATACAGATGTATCTTACCTAATGGTCAGCTTCACGGGCTCAGGAGACCCATTGACATTGAACAGAAATGCTTCTTCAAAGTGCCCCAGTATGGAAGAACTGAAGGAGATCTGGAGTGCCTGGACGCCACTTGGTTCAATGATACCTTCATTGGGACTGAAGATAAAGCACTTCCCAATGGCTGAAACTGGAGGGATCAGGTTGAAGAGGGCATCGATGCTTCCTTTGTTGGATAGTATTGTCTATTTTTTTAAAAGGAAAAAACATAAAGGTAGAGAATACACTCTGACTTTTAAAAATATTATCATCATATGTCTGCATTGTTTAACACCAAAATGGAAACAACTGTAAGCACAACAACAACATCAACAACAACACCACTAATGAAATAAAACAAAGAAAACCTCCAGGGGAAAAATGAGTAAGTATTTTGAAAGAAATTTTTGAAACAGGAAATCCCAAATCAAGAAGAATTTTGTATGGGGCCGGAGTGGTAACACAGTGGTAGGACATTTGCCTTGTACATAGCTAATCCAGGACAGACATGGGTTCAATCCCTGGTATATCCCATATGGTTCCCTCACCACCATGATCCCATGCCTGCCAGGAGTGATTTCTGGGTGCAGAGCCAGGAGTAACCCCTGAGTGTTGCCTGTGTGGCCCAAAACCCACCCCCTCAAAAATGAAAAGAATTTTGTAAATTTTAGTAATGGATTATTCATGTGTTATGTTAAGTAATAAATGAACGATGATAAGCATCATAATGATAATAATCACATGTATTAAAAATCGTTTTAAATTACCTCTTTCTGGTACTGTGGAAAGTTACTGAGGGAAAGTAAGGATTTCTTTAATTTGATAGAAGGGCTGAGATTAAATGGCATTGCTGAAAAACTAAAAAGCAAGTCGGAATAGCAGGCAAGTACCTCTAAGCCTCTGTTTTATAATGTAGCTTGAATAATGTAAATGAGACATCACTGTGGACTCCAGATTGAAGTAATTCTCTCTGTAGTGCTTTGATAGATTTCATCCTATTGAGATTTGTTTTTCATCTCACAGTCTACTGGATGCATAATTGGAGATTCATATGCAAGCAATTTCTCTACAATAGAAATGCCATAATCACATACACTGTGATTTGGAACCATGTGATGGCCCATACTTGATGGCACATATTTCATTTTGCATATGAAGAGCTCGTGTCTGGTATTCTCAATTCTCCATTGCCTGCTCAGTCTAACATGCTCACAGCCACCTTCCACAATTCCTGTCCATGAACAATTCATGGACATTCTTACAATTCATGCTTATACTTTTCAAAGAGACTACCTTTCACTTACAACCAAGACTCTGGAGGGGAATAAAATGGCACAGGAAGTGGTGAAGAAAATTCAGATAAGATGCCCCAAATATCAGTCACCTAGAAGCCAAGTGAGGGCACTTTTAGAAGGACAAAGAAGGGAAAAAAGCTTAGGGGAAAGGTTATGCACTTTCAACCTTGAGCTCCCTTCAGGCTTGAAGATGAGAAACTACTGAGATGTGACCTGAGTCCAGAGCCTAAAAGTTTGGGGAGTGAGTTGGTGCAAGGGGGGTGCTTGTTATAGATGCTTCTAGATTCAGTTTTGGGAAAGCTGAATGGAGGAATGGGAGGAGGGAGTGGTAAAGCTGTGGGAAGGTGGGGATAGAGCAGACATCACAGGTGGGCATTAAATGAGTTTAAACTCTTGCTGTAACAAGAGAAAGGTCTACCAGTGAATGGTGGATGGGAGAAGTTCAGTGTTGCAGGCTGCTGCCTAAGGGACAGAAGAAGGATCAGGGATGTGTGGAGGATGGAGTTGGGGCTCCTGTGGAGAGAAACAAGCATTTGTGCACAGGAAGAAGAACAATGTTCCAAAATCTATTTGCTATTGACTGAGGGCTGATCATCGATTCATCTATTCATGCTCTTTTACAGCTCCAGTTGTTTTAACTCTCCTGTTAAGTAGGAGCTTCTTTTCTTTTTTAAAAAGACCATGTAGAAAAGTGATCATGACCATGGATTTGAAAATCAAACTGTCGGGGATCAAATTCCAGCTTTGCCACTGACCTACTAGCTGTGTGAACTTCTCTGTACCCTAGTTCCCCCCCAGCCCCTACCCTTGTCTCTGAGACCCAACTACTGCTCTCATTGCTGAGAAGAGGAAATGTATTCATTCATGTGACTCTCATAATAGTGCCTGACACACTGTGCTTATCAAGGACAATAGTTGCTATTTCTAGCCTCAATACCAAGCAAAATGGGTTTAAATTCAACATGCTTTTAATTGAGTTATTAGTGGTCACCTGAAGTCACTAACAGTGTCTGGGGGCAACTTGCAGGCCTCTTGCTCTTCTGATTGTGAAGATACCTGGATTGAATTTTTATTTTTTTCAGCTAGCAGCAGTGCTTTCGCTAAATTTGAGGGTAGGGCATCAGCTTTCCCATTCTTGAAAGCTTTCATGTCACGCATTCCAGACTCTCTCCTACTTATGGGCACAAATAACACGCATAAGAATCGAGCAAGTGTCACGGGACACAGTCCTGGCCTCCTCCCTTGCATTCTGGTTCCTTGGAGAGAAGGAAAAACAATTTTAATAGACAATTTCACCTCTCATTTGTTCCCCTTCTAATTACACAGGGGACTAGTGTATACTCTGAGGTCATGGTTTACTCTTTATGTATCTGCTAAGCTCAGCAATGACTAAGGGCAAGAGCCAGTTATTCAAATTGGTCTCGAGTAGGTAACATAATAAATTGAAAGAGAGATGCAATGAGGCATCAGCACTAAATACGCAGAGGTGGCAAAATAGTCCCCCAGGAAGTACCTTTCCATGCCCTTCTCTACCACTGCCCAGTTCTTGTGTTGGTCTCTCTCGTACATCACCTCATTTAACACCAATGTCACTGGCCAAATTGGAGAGGGCGGAAAGGGGCAGTGTAGGAATACACTTGTGTTCAACTTGAGAGGAATTAGTTTCCAATCTATGGATACTTGTTCATGCTGTATGGGGATAACAAGGTCCTTGGCTAATCTGGTAGTCACAAGACACAGTATGGACGAGGCAAGGGAAGCTCACATTGGTCAATTATAGACCCAATATCCCAATTATGAGAACAACTGTATCCGTTTGACTCTTCTTTTATAGCCCTCCGTGAGAGAATTCAACAGAGTAGCCATGATGATTTTCATAACATGGGTTATGTGACTTGTAAATGCCACTGTGTTCAGACCCAGAGTCCACTTCACCATGACTTTATATCACTGCAATCCTTCCACTCTCCTGCTTGGGCCGCAGTTGCTGCAGTGACTGTGCAGAGGCTACATTGAGGGATGAATGCTAAACCGTCTGTGGACTGGGTTTGCTCAGGGGAGGGATAGGTCGCAGAGGGCCCATCTTCCCACAAGATACAGGCCCCTGCAACTCAGTGCTCTGACATTTACAGAAGACTGACCTTGGCAAAAACCTTTCCACTTAATTTGCTGCTCCCTCTATCCATATCCTCTTTCTTTTTTCCCAGCTACACTGGACCAGCTAATGGAACGTGAACGGGTACCCATGGGACCACCACCTCCCCTGAAAGTGTTTCATGCATGCCTTTCTGCACTCTGACTCCTAACAGATGGGTGCAAGTTGCAGAGATTGTGGTGGAAAAAACTGGGAACTTTTAACTATGTCAGAGCTTTCAGATTTATTTGCATGCCCAAACAGGACTTCATCAGGCTGGGTGAGGCCCTGTGTCTAAACTGCTGATTCCCAAAATAATCAAACGTCTCTTAGCCTCAGTATCCTCCATTTTAAAAACAGGGATAGTCTTTGTACTTTTTCCATCAGAATTCTTGGATTGAGCTAGTGCATATTGTTGATGGGATTAAGTACTGAACTCAGCAGTTGCTGTTTCTAAGAGACCTAATTGGGACCTTCACTCTCAACCCCCAGGTCTGAAAGGATCAGGGATAACACCTGCAAATTCTCACACACACACACACACACACACACACACACACACACACACAGTTTGGGATATGTCACCTCCTTGACACTCATGAAATAACTTGCTTTTATTGTTTTTTTAATATCTTTATTTAAGCACCTTGAGTACAGGCATGATTGTAGTTGAGTTTCAATCATATAAAGAACAACTCCCTTCACTCCTGCAGCATTCCCATCACCAAAGTCCCCCACCGCTCCCCCTGCCTGTATTTGAGACAAGCATTCTAATTCTCTCATTCATTAACATTGCTATGATAGTTGTCAGTACAGTTATTTCTCTAACTGCACTCACCACTCTGTGGTGAGCTTTAGATCTTGAAAAAGCATATTCCATTTGCTTTTATTGTTACCTCTATGCACAGACAGCCACTTACAATCTAAAAATCTGTCAAAAAGACGCTATACTGTTATACCTTGATATATATCTTGATAGAGGAATATACTTTTATATCTGTTATGCTTTGATAGGATGCAAAATGCTGCCCTAGATATAAATTTAGTAAAGTGACTTTAGTCCTGAGGAACCCAAGAGTGCAGCTTGTGAAAGGACCCTATGCTCTATCCCCAAAGACAAGGCTGAGTGGTTCCCACAGTCCCCACAGCCATGGTAGCTGAGAAGATCACATGCAGAGGCCTTTCTGAACTATGTGAATACCATTCTCATAAGGATGGAAACTGTGAAAGATTCCCTTTCCTCTTTTATTTTTTGGCTATATCCAGTAATGTGGTGTTGGGTCCCGTTTACTCCTTTATTGGTTATTTGTGTATCCTCAAAGTGCTCCCAGAATGAGAAATTGATTCCCATTCCCTTATCCCCTTGTGGGGGGAGATCTTGGTAATATTTATCCACAGCAAATAATCCACACAGAAGGAGGGTAGAGAAGTAAAAAGGTTGGGCACAGAGAGTCCTTTGTCAGCCTACTACCAGCTCCAAAAAATACCTGGAGCCAGTCAGTAAACTCTGCCAAAAGACCCTGAACACCTTGCTCCCCAGCTATTTATTTGGCTCTCAACAGCGCCCCCACCTGGAAGGTCAAAATGGGACAACAGGCAAAGAATAATCTTATGGAAATGTTTTCATATACAACTATGTGGTACCTGGGAGGCCATATATAGGATGCTGGGGATTGAATGGGAGTTGGCTGCATGCAAGACAAGCATCTTACTCATATTATTGCCTCACTCATTATATTGTTGCGTATTATTATATGCCATCAGAGAACAAACCGCTAATAGGATAGGGAAGGTATTTGTGGCTTTCCTTTTGCGATCTACGAAATGATAAGAATACAACCAGTGAAGTTACTGTTGACTTTAAGCTCTAGTAAAGTTAGGGATGGCTGAAAGGATGGAAGAGATGCTTCCACAGTAAGGCGAGGGAAAGAAGATCCCAAACAATCTGGGGTGGAATAAGTATGAGTGCAGAGGGTACGATTCTTCATGCACACACAAAACACCAGACATCATTCAAGTATAAATGAGCAACTTGCAGGCTTACTTCATAACAATGTACAGATCCAACGAAGACTTTCCCAATGTCCAGCAATTCGAAGTTGAACCGAATCTTCGGTCCCATGCCCTCGCCTTTGATTCGAAGGGGCAAACGGCTCTCTCGGCCTATAAAACCAGTCCAGACTTTAATACCCCAAATGAGGCTTAATCATCCCTAAATACCCAAAATGTGTTATTGTGGAAGCAACTATGATACCTGCCCACTGTCTGTGTTCAACACAGGTAGCCACAACATGGCCAAGGCTGAAGATTTATTTAAAATTTTTTTATATATCTTTAAGTACCATAATTACAAACATGTTCGTAATTGGGTTTCAGTCATAAACAGAATACCCTCCCTTTCACCAGTGCAACATTCCCACCACCTCACCCTCCTCCCCCACCCCTGCCTGTATTCACAACAGGCATTCTACTTCTCTCATTCTTTAACATTGTCATGCTAGTTGTTAGTGTAGTTATTTCCCTAACAACATTCACCACTCTTTGTGGTAAGCTTCAAATTGTGTGCCAGTCCTTCCAGCCCTTCCAGCCTTAACTCTATTGTCTCTGGGCCTTATTACAATAATGCCTTTAATTTTTCTTAAAACCCATAGATGAGTGAGACTATTCTGTGTCTATTTATCTTCCTCTGACTTATTTCACTCAGCATAATAAGATTCCATGTACATCCCTGACTTCATCTTTCCTGATGGTTGCATAATAGTCTATCGTGTATATGTACCACAGTTTCCTTAGCCATTCATCTGTTGAAGGGCATCTTGGTTATTCCCACAAGTCTGGCAATTGTAAATAGTGCTGCAATTAATATAGGTATGAGGAAGGGATTTTTGTATCGTATTTTTGTGTTCCTAGGGTATATCCCTAGGAGTGGTAAAGCTGGATCAAATGGGAGCTCATTTTCCAGTTTTTTGAGGAATCTCCATATCGTTTTCCATAGAGGCTGGACTAGATGGCATCCCCATCAGCAACGAATAAGAGTTTCTTTCTCTCCATATCCCCGCCAGTACTGATTGTTCTTGTTCTTTGTGATGTGTTCCAGAGAGCTGAAGATTTAGATGATCTTTAGGAAACAGGAACAACGGCCAGGTTCTTATCTTTAGGAAATTGCTTATTTCAGGATGGTATATTAGTAGGATTTTTTTCTCTCATTTTTACAATTACAAATAGTCAATCAAAGCTTATCAATGTTCTTCAGTATCTTGTAAGGGAAAGTAATCTGTTTGAGAGTGACAACTGATTGGTGCTTCTCATAAAGGTTCATTGGAGAAGGGAGGTCAGAGGTACTGTTTGCAGTGATCTTCTCTAGATCTAGGAAGACTTCAATATGAAGGGATCTGAATCAAATCTCATCTGACCCTCCTACCACATTTCTTTCGTGTGAGCATTTTAGGGCACACCAAAGAGTAGCCGTAATTCCACATCTGCAGTAAAGAGACCTCACCTTTAAAGCACTGACATGTTTTGTTTCCTTTTTGTAAAAACAAGGACATAAATTCAATTTGGTCACTCATGTTTATTCAGAATTCCATGACCCAAGATAACCTCATCAGTATGGGGGAGCAGCCTTCCTTTCTTAACACATTGTGCCAATGCTGCATTTTGTGTTACGCTGCATTCAAGTGTGGGCCACCAGTGGTACATGCCAGTGTTGGTGTGCTGATCATAGTTAAATATTGTCAACATAAAATGAAAATATTTATTATATATTCTTTTAAAACCTGATTTTTCTAAGGGAGGATGGGAATGGGGAAATCCCAACTAGTGCTCAGGGGGCCCAGGGGCCACTCATGATGTTACTTGGTAACCAGGGTTGGCGGTTCAATACTATAGCCTGATGATGTGGTACCATTTGGCCCTGTGACTCTGGAGAGCACCACAACCACCTTGGCTGTATTTGAGGGTCCTCCAGGGATGATGACACTCAGGAAGCTATCTGGGGGTAGGGATGAAGCCAGCATTGGACACACCCCTACTCTGCTTCTCTGTTCCCTGTCACCTGCTTTGATTAAGTGACAATTATACCTGTAACATTTTTCTAGAACATCACCTATGCTATTTGTTTTGGTTTTGGGCCGCATCCAGAAATTCTCAGGGCTAATGACTGTGCTCTGGTTTGGCTGGAGGGACCTTAAGGAGTGCTAGGGTTAAACCTGGGCTGACTGTGTGCAAAGCAAGTGTCCTGCCCACTGTGCCATCTTTCCAGCCTGAGGTAAAGATGTTAACTTGTCCCTCTTGTTGGGTCTATCAACAATTTCTCAAATTTAATGAAATAAAGATCAGGGAACCAGTAGCCTTACTCACAGGGAAGGACACTTCACCTTTATGTGCCATGAGCCTCTTGAAGATATCAAGTCGCTTTCTTTTTTTTTTTTTAATTTTTATTTTGATCATACTGGCTTAATATCTTTCACAGTAGTATTTTAGGTACATATTAACATTGAATCAGGGGAATACCCATCACCAAATTTGTCCTCCCTCCATCCCTGTTCCTTTCCTGCAACCCATATCCCCCACTATCACCCCCCAGGCTGCTAAAGTAGGTAGTCCCCTCTTTGTCTAGCTTACTATAAGTGATCATATATATGTTTAGTCCTGGTACCCTCCCTTGTTTCCCCCTCTATTTGAGAGGCAGAGTTAGATAATTCGAGTTATGTGGTTTTGTTTGAAGGGAAGAAAATAAAATGGGTTAGAAAAAAAAATAAGCTGAAGATGGGCCGAGTCCTTCTAGAGGCTTTCAACCTCAGTATGAGAGAGGGCATGAAAATGGTGATTGAAACACCACAACAATAGAAAGAAATATCAAATTAAATATCCAGTGAGCACTACAGCAATAAAGACAAGCACCACACAATAGTCTTGGTTCTGAAATCAAACCATGCCAGAGTGCACAAAGAAAGATAAAGATAAAATAAAATAAAATTGGAGACATCAACTTCAATATCTACATCAAAATAAAGAAGTGAAAAAATAGATCAATCAATAAATATATATGTGGATAAAATGGTTATTTTGTCAAGCCACTCTCTGGTGAAAAGTTGACTCACTGACTTACTGCTCACCTCAAGAAATGTGTTCTTTCCTCTGACTGCATGAGAATTTTCTTTTTGTCTACGATTTTCAACAGCTTCACGCTGCTGTTTCCAAATGTGGTTTGCATTTATTCTTTTTTGGATTTCCTTCATTTGGGTGGAGGGACTCCTCAGCAGTGCTTGGGACATGACAGTTACTTTCAGTGAAATGTGGTTAGCAGGTGACATCTGGCTTTGTGCTGCTCAAAGCTGTGGTACCAGACACCCTAGGACACCAGGGTTATACCTGGGAGGGTTAATGGGGTGGGTTAGGTGCACATGGTGTTGAAGACAAAGGCTTGGAGATTTGCACAAATGAGACCCAGGATTCAGCTCTTTAAGGATTTCCCAGTTGTGGAGATGCTCCTGAGATCTATGTAGGAAAACCTTTCAACAGTTGGGGTAGGATGGGCTTGGAGTGATGCTTTGACCTTGGTGTCACCGTCAATTTATTTGACTCTTGCTCACTTCCAGAGTTTATTGCAATAAACTACAGAGCATTTTCTTTTGACTTGCTCCATTTCCAGTTTACAAAGTCTATCCGTCAACTGCTCTTAATAGGACATTAAAATATTCTTCTCAGTTATCCATTTGTCATCATAACTTTTCCAATCTAAACCTGCCAGTGCTACATATATTTAACAGTTTTGAGGCCTCTGCTCAATATAGCCCTTCATAAGAACATCTAACAGATCTGTCATATAATTCTATTTTATGACTCCATGTGAATTAGCACAGTTTATCTTGGTGTCCTATCAAATTGTGTTATCTCCTCATGGGCTTGAATTGGTTATCTTTGAATGAGGATTGATCAGTGCACATGTGTATGCACATACAAACCTATAAAAATCATTTGATGCCTCTAAAGTGATGTTGTCTTTATCCAGCTCGTGGCTGTTGGCTAGGTGACATTCACATGCCCATATAACTTAACCAGTAAGCTAAACCTCCGTGTTGGCATTAAGTCCTGAAGTGAGTAATTTGAGTGAATGTATTTTTTTTGTTTTGTTTTGTTTTTTCGGATCACACCCAGCAGTGCTCAGGGGTTACTTCTGGCTCTATGCTCAGCAATCACTCCTGGCAGATTCGGGGGACCATATGGAATGTTGGGATTCAAACCACCATTCTTCTGTACGCAAGACAAATGTCCTACCTTCATGCTATCTCTCTGGCCCAAGTGATTGTATTCTTTTTTTTTTGTGTGTGTGGTTTTTGGGTCACACCCGGCAGTGCTCAGGGGTTACTCCTGGCTCCATGCTCAGAAATTGCTCCTGGCAGGCACGGGGGACCATATGGGGCACCGGGATTAGAACCGATGATCTTTTGCATGAAAGGCAAACAAACGCCTTCCCTCCATGCTATCTCCCGGGCCCCAAGTGATTGTATTCTTAAGGAATATACAAAGCTTGTACTGCCATAGATACAAAAAAGCAAAGGGAATTCTTTGTGTAAAATAAAGAGCTAATTTAGTGTCTTCGGGATTAATAATCTCCTGATACCCCATTATAATGTTGTCTTGATTAAATTAATAACTAAAATTTTATTTTAATCTGAGTTTCAGTGCTTGTGAAAATTGCTCTGTTGCCAGTCCCCAAGTTACTGAGCCCTACCCCAAGCCTGGGTGTGTGAGGTAGGGGGTTTATTGAGGTATTTTACCTTGGGGATCCATATTTTCTTGTTTTCTTTTCTAACTTTATTTGAAGTTTTATTTTTTCTGTATCATCTCCCCAAAAGGCAATGCAACTAAGAATAAAGTGACGGGAGCCGGGCGGTGGCGCTGGAGGTAGGGTGACTTTGCCTTGCCTGCGCTAGCCTAGGACGGACCACGGTTCGATCCCCCGGTTCCCATATGGTCCCCCAAGCCAGGAGTGACTTCTGAGCGCATAGCCAGGAGTAACCCTGAGCGTCACTAGGTGTGGCCCAAAAACCAAAAAAAAAAAAAAAAAAAGAATAAAGTGACTTTGGGACCGGAGAGATAGCATGGAGGTAAGGCGTTTGCCTTTCATGCAGAAGGTCATCGGTTTGAATCCCAGCATCCCATATGGTCCCCCGTGCCTGCCAGGAGCAATTTCTGAGTATGGAGACAGGAGTAACTTCTGAGCACTGCTGGATGTGACCCAAAAACTACAAAAAAAAAAAAAAAAAAGAATAAAGTGACCTCAAGTTGGCTTGTCTTGTTTTTCTTTGCCTGGGTCTAGTTCTTACAATTCTCTACTGTCCAGATAGCTTCTTTGTCTTCAAAATAGGTTTAAAAAATATGGTCTTGTTCTACTAGTTGTTTTTAGAAAGAGAGGAAAATGTATATGAATTACCTGGCATATCATTATGGGATGTAGAACTGCCAGAGGAAAGTACTCTGCTGTTTTGACAGCTGTAGCCATTAGTCCTCCAGAAGGGGACTTAAACTAATTTGCACAAAAATATCTATAGTATTTAAGGGATTCTATCTCTCCATGTCCATCTTTCTATAACAATGAGATTTCACTTTTGAAAATCTTTGATATATTAAGAGAGTCTTCTTAAGTTTGTACCACTTAAAATTCAAGCTCTTTAAGGAAAAATGATACATTTGCTCTGTAAGTAGAACTATGAACAGTGAAGATTTTCAATACTATTTGATAGATTTTTTTAGGGTTACAGTAAATTAACTTTGAACATCAAGTCATATTTCTATTTATTATTATTATGTTTGGTGAGAGTTTCTGTCCCATTGTAGTTTGTAACTTCACTACAGTTTCACTTCAGTTTCTTCCCTGTTTTCTCTCTCCTCTTTTATTATTTTTTTCTAATACTATTTTTACTTAAACACCATGGTTACAAACATGTTTGTAGTTGGGTTTCAGTCATAAAAATGTACACCCCCTTTCACCAGTGCAACTTTCCCGCCATCAATGCCCCCATCTCCATCCTCCCCTACCCCCTGCCTATCTTTAAGAAGTCATTCTATTTTTCTTTCTCACTATCATTGTTATGATAGTTGTTAGTATAGTTATTTTTCTAACTGCACTAACCACACTTTATGGTAAGCTTCATATCATAGGCTGGTCCTTTTGGCTCTCATGTTTATTATCTCTGGATATTATTACCATACTGTCTTTTATTTTTCTTAAATTCCACGGATGAGTGAGACTATGCTGTGTATATCTCTCTCCCTCTGATTTATTTCTCTCAGCATAATAGTTTCCATATCCATCCTTTTAAAGACAGGAATACTTGTTTCTGTGTATCCTCTACTTTGGGCCCCTCGGTGCTCATCAGGTTGGCATCTAATAAGAAAGTATTGTTCTGATTATTAGAAACATGGACAATCTTTACAATGATTGTGATGCTGAGTTATGCAAGGTGTTTTCCCAATCTATTTGACAGTTGGAAAAGAGGTACATCTAATGATGAGTTGTTTGTGTTGAGTTCTAGAGTAGCGTTTCTCACCAGGGTTAGATGGCCCTATGATGATCTCATTATGTACCTTAGGGTACTCCAAAGAGGCCACATTAGTTATGACAATCATGTGATTTATGAAAGAGTGGGGCCACCACATGAGACAAGGGGTCAATCAATAGAAAGAGTCACAAGAAGGAAATAAGGTCAGAAAAGGGTCATGATCAAAATAACCTGCCAGGGAAGAAATCTCCTAGGTGACTCCATTATTTAAGATTTCTAATCTCTTGGCAATGATTTGTACTCCCAGGTCAGGAGAAAGGCATTTTGACAGAGATCATCCAACTTTCAAAATGGCATAGAAAGAGAATTGCAAATATATTGTGGATTAACTGCAAGACTATTTATAACTGTCAGGCTTAAAGCTTCCCCCATCTGTTACCTTGACTGCCTCCTTCAATAACAAAGAAATAAAGAAAGAAGAAAGGAAAAAGGGAAGGAAGACAGACCAACAGGAGGTGCATTGTAATAAAGGAGTGAGTCAAAGCTTCTCTGGGCATTATTAATTCCAAGGAGTTGTCTAGCCACCTCTCACCCAGGATAGAATGGCAGTACAAACAACGTTCAGCCATGCATTTTGCAAGAGTTGGTCTAAATTAAAATTCAGATAAGACAATTGCTACTTTTCTACAAAATTTTCCAAGCAGGGATTTTTCTGGTCTTGGTAAAAGCCAGCATGAGGGAAGAACTTGTTCTTAGTTATCCCTGAGGAAGGTTTTGAGAAAAATATAAAATATTTTAGTATATAAGTATCTCACCTATCATTAGTGTCCAGGAATCATATACATAGCAAAGCGATGAGCTATAGGAATCCTATAATAGCCATTAAAATCTTGGATGTAGTAGATTAATCTGATTGTATTGTTTTACATTAAATGCTAGCAAAGGTAATCATGGGCTTTAAAAACTTGCCACACAGATACTTAGATGTTCACTGTTATAATTCTGTTTCATTTCTGTGTAGTTAAGACAAGAGAAGAGGGGTATCTGTGGAAAGCAGTATAATCAAAAGGTTATTCACATATTTTAGGAATGTCGATATGGAAATCCCTAAAGGATATGTAAGAAATTAAAGTAGTAAGATAATAAGACTGATTACCAAATTAACATAAATTAATACATACTTGTCTACTTCTACATACAACAACGAGAAATTTAAAGTTCAAGATGTTTAAAATGGGGCCGGGTGGTGGCGCTGGAGGCAAGGTGCCTTCCTTGCCTGCACTAGCCTAGGATGGACCGGGTTCGATCCCCCGGTTCCCAAATGGTCTCCCAAGCCAGGAGCGACTTCTGAATGCATAGCCAGGAGTAACCCCTGCGTGTCACTGGGTGTGCCCCCCCCCAAAAAAAGATGTTTAAAATGGCAACAAAATACCTAAAGACAAATCTAACCAAAATATTCTTAAGATCTTCAAGGTCACAATTGTATGTATAATTTTATTACTAATTATGAACCTAGATCCAAATAGGTGGAAAACTTGGCTATGTTTTTGAAAAGGGACATTAAATACCATAAGATTGTCAATTCTCCCTCAATATCTTTAGAGTGTCATTTTAATACTAAGCAAAATCACATCATGTAGAGTTTGGTGGAATTTGAAAGACTGATTATAGAATGCAAATGAGAGATAGCACAGAGGCGTTTGCCTTGCAAGCAGCCCATCCAGGATCAAAGGTGGTTGGTTCGAATCCCAATGTCCCATATGGTCCCCTGTGCCTGCCAGGAGCTATTTCTGAGCAGACAGTCAGGAGTAACCCCTGAGCACCACTGGGTGTGGCCCAAAAACAAAAACAAAACAAAACAAAACAAAACAAAATAAAAGAATGCAAATGAAAAATCAAAAGGCCACAGTAAAGAAATATTCTAAAAAAGAATAAAGTAGGGAAATTTCTTTTTCATGTGTGTGTTTATTTTTGGAACATATATACCTGGCAGTGCTCAGAGGACCATATGGCATGCTAGAGATCGAGCTCAGGTAGACCATCGCTCTGGTTCCTCCCTTTTATATATTAAATTTTATTATCAAGCTATTTGTTGCAACTAAGATGGTGTGGTATTGGGGCAGGAAGTATAAAACTAATAAAGCAGAAAATAGAATAAGCATACATATAAGTGGGATAGATAACATAACAGGTGTTAAAGGTCATGATGGAAAGATGAACTATCTGATATAAATTTCTAAAACTACTGGATACCCATAAGAGATCTGTGGTAGGCTGAATAATGAACCATAAAGAGAACCATGGTCTAATCATTAGAACCTATGAATATTATCTTCTATGGCATAGTGAATATAATAAAACAGATAGATGTATTAGAGTTAAGAGTTATAAAATGATCAGGTTATCCTGAATTATCTTGGTTGCCTCTAAATGTAATTATAAGTGTCTAAGAGGAAAGCAGACAGAAATTGAAAGAGACATGTAAAAGAGGAGCAAAGATAGACACAGCATGGAGCTAACTAGAAACCAAGAAATGCTGGCAATCTTAGAAGCTGGATAGTTGAGGAAAGGGTTTTCCCCAGTCACTCCTGGAAGAAGCAAGTCGTGACTCCTTGATCTAAACCTAGAAAAATTTATCTCGAACTTGTTATTGCTAGCACTGTCGGAGAATAAGTTTCCAAGGTACCACATCTGTAACAACTATCAGAAACTATTGGAAACCAGCAAAGCCTTTCTGCCTGCTCTCACAAAAGTCAGCTTAAGTTGGAATAAGAACTTGAATGTTATGAAAAACTATAAAATTTTCTTAGAAGACAATGAATAACTATTTTCATCCCCTGTGTGTTCAGAAAAGGATTATAAATATAATATAAATTATACAAATACACACACAATAGAAGATGGTTAAGTTTGATTATTTTAGAATTAAAAAACACTCTTGGGGAGTCAGAGTGATATCACAGTGGTAGGGCATTTGCCTTGCATGCAGCTGGGACAGACCAGGGTTCAATCCCCGGAGCCTGCCAGGAGTGATTTCTGAGTACAGAGCTAGGAATAATCCCCAAGCACCACTGAGTGTGCCCCCCCCCAAAAAACCCCCAAACAAACAAACAAAAAAAACAAATAAACAAAAAATCCACTTTTAGGCAAAAGAACCACCATGAAGAAAGTAGAAAGAAAAAACACAAAGGGAGAGCTGATATTTGCAATGCATTTAAAGACCAAAAGTTTGCATAGGGAACATACCAAAAACCTCTATGAATCAGTCAGATGAGACTGTGTAATAGAAAGGTAGTGGCGAAAGGGCAAACAGGAATTTCATAGATAACACACCCATGAACAATCAATACAGGGTATTATTTTTCAGTACTTACTACAGAAATACTAATCAAAACCACAGAAATAATACATTTCATACCTAACTAGAGGAGAAAAATTAAAAAGGTAGCAATACTAAGAGACACCAAGGTTACGGAAGGAGGATTATTGAATAGCATCATTTCTTTGAAGATATTTGGCTCCCTATGAATTTTCAATGGACGCAGCCTTTACATCTCAGAAATTTTACTCCCGATGATAGATCTTGAACAACCTTGTCTCTTTGCTTGGACACATGTCCAAGAGAGTCTGTGACAGCATTATAGTGTCAGAGTATTATATTGACAAAGGCCTTTTCGTCTGATGCTCCACCATTCCACCATTCCAAGTGAAGCTTGCCTCTGGCTGACATCATGGTCCTCCTATGCTCCACGTCCTACCTGTGCTATATTAAAGGCCCACACCACAGTTCCTGAAGAATGTGGCTGTGTGGAAGATCTACTTATGAAATTATGTACTGTTCATGGTTATTCTTCCTGTCATTCTCTGAGGACAGGCAGAGAATAAAGAAAGCAACTGTCTGCATAATCCCTCAGCATCTTCCAGGAGGTCTAACTATTCACAGTCCCTAGCACTGCAAGTACGCTAGAAAAACAATGGGGGAAAATACTGTAGAAGCCCAATGAGTAGAAACAATTTTACTGGAGACACAAATAACACAAACCTACTCAGTAAATCCTCAGTCAATCTCTTCAGTTAACGCTATGATGAAGGTGATCATTGAAGTCAAAGAAAAGACAGCACACAGAGTCAGCAGAGAACAAGAAAGTATGAGAGTTGAAATGAAAAAAAAAATACACTTGTCAAAAATGGCAGAAATGAAAAACATGGTCAGTGACATTAAAAAAAATCAATAGAAGCTCTGAACAGCAACATAATAGAAGCTTTGCAAAAGATTGAGGAGCTCCAAGATGAAAACGAGAAAATTTCTAGGAAAGAGTGGAAGGTGGAAAATAGGCTGAAAAGAAATGAACAGGATAGCAGAGAACTATAAAGTGAATTCAAGAGGAACAATCACCAGAGTCCCTGAAGAATAGGAAAGCAAACATGATGAAGAAACAATAGTTAAATGAATCATCAACAAGAATTTCCCAGGGGCTGGAACAATAATATAGAAAATTAGACATTTTGCCTTGCACACAGCCAACTTTGGTTTGATTTTCAGCATCCCATATGGTTCTCCGAGCCACATCAGGAGTGATTCCTGAGTGCAGAGCCAGGAGTAACAATCATTGAGCACCACCAAGTATGGCCCCAAAATTAAATGAACAAATAAGCAAAAAAAATTTCCCAGAGTTGAGGTTCAAGACACCAAAATCCAAAGGGCTCAAAGGATTTCTGTGAAATTAGGCCCAATTAGGAAAATTTCAAGACACATTATACTCAAATGGATAGTGAAAGCAGCAAGATCAAAAAAGAAATGTATATGCAAAGGAGAGCCAATAAGCTGTACATCAGACCTATCAAATGGAACTCTAGGAGCCAGAAGAATATGGAAGGACACAGAACTCAACTAAATGAACACTTCCCTAAGAATACTCTATCTATTGAAGGGGGTGTTCTTCACATGACCGAAACCTAATCACAAACACATATGTAATCAAAATGCTTAAATTAAAAAAAAAAAGGAAAAAAAAAGAAAAAAAAAATAAGGCCTCCCAATTCTTACCACAGGCTGTGTTCCTCACACGGACTGTATAGAAAAAGGAGGTACAGTAAACGCACCCTATATACACTTCAACCCAGACCCTTGCCTGGTCTGTATTGGAAATTGGGGACCAAAAAAAAAAAAGAATATCTAGAAAGATAATTATTCAAATGTGAAGAAACTATATAGAGCCTCATAGACCAGAATTCAAAGCCTTGTTTTACAAGAAATGTTAAAAGAGGCCATTTAAAGGACAGGAGAAGCTTCCCAACACATGGCACTGAGTATGGCTCTCACTCATGATGCATATGGCTGTCCTCTGCTAGATTTCGAAAGGTCAAAAAAACGGGGCTGGAGTGATAGCACCTTGGGTAGGGCATTTGCTTTGCATGTGGCTGACTGGGCTTCAATTCTGAATGCAAAGTCAAGAGTAACCCGTGAGTGGTGTCACTGGGTGTGGCCCAAAAACCAAAACCAAAAAGAAAGTTAAAAACATTAAGCAATCAATCATCACAAACTAACTTTGATTGATTTGTTTTCTTATAATTTTATTTACTAGCCCTTTAAGTTTTATTAGAACAAGTAATATGAAATAAGCTTGTTATATATCTAATAAGAGGGCAATCTTGAGAAGGGAGGGAACCTAGGGACACTGGTGGAAGGAAAGGAACATTGGCGGTAGATTGGTTAAAGAAAGAACTGGCAACCTCCCATGGCCATCAGGAGTAGAAAGATAGATTTGGTATACAGTTAATAATGATATGTAGCTAATATAGTTAATAGTATATTAATGATGAAACTACAGCCTATGTTCATGGCATGAAAAAGTCTTAGAAAAGTAAAATAGTGTGAGAAGATGCAGAAAAATAATAAATCATTGTGGGTTATATCCATAGCTGGCTAAAAAATTATTACATAAAATCAAGAAAATGATTTTAGAATTATGTCAAAATATAGAATGTTATTCCCCTGTTTTAAGCAGGAGAAAGAAGGACACAGATAGAACTTTAAAGATAAAACTATTGGTCAAGCCCTACTTGTTATGGGGATGAATTCAAGGTTGTATATCTTATTACTCATTATGCCTTATCTATAGGTTATTATTTGGTGCAATTTCACTATAAATTGAAATAACTAAAATGAGGATCTCTCACATGTTAAATGAAGCAGTACAATGCTTGGTGGCAGCTGCGATGTTTAGTTTTATTAATTAAATGGTACTCAATTACAAAATTTCACACTAAAATTATTTACATAAATTATTTCACTTCAAATTATTATCTAGGTTAAAACCATGCTCTAATGCATATGTATGTTTATATCAGCAAAACTATTTTTGCTTGAACCAAAGAAAAGCCATCATTTACTATTTTATTTTTACATCATTGTTTATAGTCATGCTTAAAGAGAAAAGAATTTGTATCTGATATTGTGTAGTATTTTTATTACAAACCAGTACACATAGCAATATGCAAATTAGTTTATGTAAGATCACTTATATGCTTAAAAGAACTTGAAGAAATCCTTGATACATATAAGTATTTTAAAATATTTTAGAAAAACTGTACATAACTTTTTTTTTTGAGGGGGAATGTAGCACCCAGTTTTGATCAGGGTTTACTCCTGGCTCTGCACTCAGAGATCACTCCTGGGAATTTTGGGTTCACATGGGGTGCCAGGGATCAAACTCCAAGTGGGATGCATACAAGGAAAATGCCCTGTCGACTGTACTTTGGCTCTAGTCCCTGCACACAAGTTTGAATGGGCTGATTATCTCTCCCAGTTAAAACAATGGGGCTTGAGCTGTGTCTGTTCACAGCACCTGTGACTCAGGACAGGGAATATGTGGCTCAGAACAGGAAGCATAAAGTCTCACCCCTAGAATTCAAGTCCTGTCACCAAATCATCTAAACTCCGTACAAAGCATCTACATTCTACTCACAAAAGAACTCCAGACTACTCAGTGGAATTGAGAGGACTGAGTAAGATTAATAAGATAAAACAAAACATTTAACAAAAAGATGGAATAAATCAACTGTTCAAAGAGTAGGCCCGGACAAAGAAAGGCTCAGCCAAATTGGAAGAAAGGTCTTATTAAGAAACCCAGAATAGGGGCCCGGGAGATAGCATGGAGGTAAGGCGTTTGCCTTTCATGCAAAAGGTCATCGGTTCGAATCCCAGTGCCCCATATTGTCCCCTGTGCCTGCCAGGAGCAATTTCTGAGCATGGAGCCAGGAGTAACCCCTGAGCACTGCCGGGTGTGACCCAAAAACCACAAAAAAACAAAAACAAAAACAAAAAAAAAAACAAAAAAAGAAACCCAGAATAGGGGCCCGGGAGATAGCATGGAGGTAAGGCATTTGCCTTTCATGCAAAAGGGCATCGGTTCGAATCCCGGTGCCCCATATGGTCCCCCGTGCCTGCCAGGAGCAATTTCTGAGCATGGAGCCAGGAGTAACCCCTGAGCACTGCCGGGTGTGACCCCCCCCCAAAAAAAAGAAACCCAGAATAGGACCAGGGCGGTGACACAAACCAACAAACCATAAGGCATCTGCCTTGTGTGCCACTAACCTAGCATGAATGGCAGCTCGATCCCCCGGTGTCCCTTATGGTCCCCCAAGTCAGGAGCGATTTCTGAGCGCATAGCTAGAAGTATCCCTTGAGCATAACCAGTGTGACCCAAAAAACAAAAAAAAGGAAAGAAAGAAGGAAGGAAGGAAGGGAAGGAAGAAGGAAGGAAAGAAAGAAAGAAGAAAGAAAGAAAGAAAGAAGAAAGAAAGAAAGAAAGAAAGAAAGAAAGAAAGAAAGAAAGAAAGAAAGAAAGAAAGAAAGGAAAGAAAGAAAGGAAAGAAAGAAAGGAAAGAAAGAAAGAAACCCAGGGGCCGGAGAGATAACATGGAGGTAGCTCGTTTGCCTCGGAATGCAGAAGGTCAGTGGTTTGAATCCTGGCGTCCCCTTTGGTCCCCTGAGCCTGCCAGGAGCAATTGATTTCTGAGCATAGAGTCAGGAGAAACCCCTGAGCACTGCCGGGTGTAGCCCAAAAACCAAAATCAAAACCAAAACAAAAAAAGAAAGAAAGAAACCCAGAATACGTTTTAGAGAAATAAAGTGATAGGAAATGTAAAGGCCTAGTTGAAAGCAATGTTGATTCCAGGGGAAAGATATGTACCTAAAAAGGAGGAAACAAATGAAATAATGAAAGTAAAACAATATTTATTTTGGTCACACTAATTAGCGTTCAAGGGTTACTCCTGGCTCTTTGCTCAGAAATCGCTCCTGGCAGGCCAGGGGACCATAGGGAATAACGAGGAGTTGTCTATATGTAAGGCAAATGCCTTTTCTGCTGCTTTGGTCCCAAAGGAAAACAACATTGAAGAGATTAGAGCTGTGGACTTTTTCAGAATTGAAGAAAGGTTTTTTTGGTCATGAAGCCCATAAAGGGGAGCTGGAGCGATAGCACAGCAGTAGGGCATTTGCCTTTATGGAGCTGACCCAGAAGGGACGTAGTTTCAATACCCGGTGTCCTATATGGTCACTGAAGCCAGGAGTGATTTCTGAGCGCATAGGTGCAAGGGCTTAGTGGAGACAGCTGTAGAGCTCTTGCTTGAAAACTTGAAGCCTCTGAGGCCCTAGCTGCAAACCTTGGTACTACCACATGGTGCCAAAACAAAGCATGAAATCCCCAGTGCACACAATCAAATGTTTAAGAGCATCACACCCAAAATGGAGGTAGGGAGGGGGAAGCATGTATGAACCTCCCATTATCAGAATTGTAAATCGTAGTGCCTAAAATACTTTAAAAAATGTGGTCAGTACCAAAATGAAGCACTATGACCAAGCAAGTGTATTCACTATCTGGATATCACCGAAACATATCAACAAAACAAAAGGAACAGGAAAGGAAAAGGAGGGGATGGGGAGGAAAAAAATTAATGAGAAATAAAGTGTCATCACTATAGACCTTATACCCAAGCATACAAGTAATTCTTTTCTTTTTTTTTTTTTTTGTTTTTGTTTTTGTTTTTGGGCCACACCCAGTGACGCTCGGGGGTTACTCCTGGCTATGTGCTCAGAAGTCGCTCCTGGCAGGCACGGGGGACCATATGGGAATCAGGGGATCGAACCGTGGTCTGTCCAAGGCTAGCGCGGTAAGGCAGGCACCTTACCTGCAGCGCCACCGCCCGGCCCCAAAGTAATTCTTAATATCAGCCTGAGAGAAAAGGCAGAAAGCCCTAATGGCAGTCTGAAATAGATTTCCCATCTCAATAATTTGGTCCGTTGTCTACACAGCGAGGAAGGAAGGAATCAAATCACACAGGGAAAGCACATTTAAGATACCTGGCAAATAGTCTGTTGAAATTCCTGCCAAAAGCTAGGGTCCATGCTGGACCTGTGGGCAGGTGAGGCAGGAAATGATCTGCTTCTACCTTCAAGATAGCATGGGAGGGAGCAAAGGGACACTGCCCAAGTTGAATCCTGACCCAACTGTAGACCTGTGCACAAAACTAATTGCTGGGTGTTTTGAGCCTCTAAATTTAGGGTGGTTTGTTAGGCAGCAAAAGATAAATGGGACAAAGCTGTTTAAAAGAAATCAGGGTTTTTATTTAGTTCACACATGATGCGAGGGAAGGGTAGAGGTAATTAGGGCACATTGATTATTATTGTTGTTGATGACAAAGATAGAAAGAAGGACAACTAGAAATGTGATGACCCCTTTCTCTTCCTGTGGTCCAGAATCATACAACTCTAGTTTTTTTTTTTTTTTTTTT